>QNTS01003847.1:11873-22521 GCA_003317085.1 Hucho hucho
TCCAGGTCTGTATCATGTAATAAATACAGTCCAGGTCTGTATCATGTAATAAATACAGTCCAGGTCTGTATCATGTAATAAATACAGTCCAGGTCTGTATCATGTAATAAATACAGTCCAGGTCTGTATCATGTAATAAATACAGTCCAGGTCTGTATCATGTAATAAATACAGTCCAGGTCTGTATCATGTCATAAATACAGTCCAGGTCTGTATCATGTCATAAATACAGTCCAGGTCTGTATCATGTCATAAATAAAGTCCAGGTCTGTATCATGTCATAAATGAAGTCCAGGTCTGTATCTTCAGCTAGCAGCCCTAGAGGAGTGTGAACTGTTGTTGTACCGTATGCGTAGTGTTGTAGTCTAGTACTACCTGTATATAGTCTTCTGAAATAATTTGCCTCTATTCAGCGTTTTAAATTCTTATATATTTGGAACAGTTAGTAAAATGAAATGCATGTCTGTCTACAGCTAGGTATATTATTTGTGTTTATGTACTAGTGAATTGTTCTAGTAGTCCAAGGTTAGGATATGTTATGTTGAATTTAAATTGAATGAATGTACAACCTTTCGTTAAACCTTCTCTTCATCCCAGGTCTATGTTCTGAGTAAGGAGGAGGGAGGCAGACACAAGCCCTTTGTCAGTAACTTCATGCCAGTCATGTTCTCACTGACCTGGGACATGGCCTGCAGGGTCTGTCTGGCTGGAGACAAGGTTTGTGTCCATCTGTCACCTTTGAAATGGTCAATCTTTTTTGCTGTTATTTGTGTATGCCAAAATAGTGTGCACCATAGTCTAGTGTTTTACCTTCTTTGAGGAAAGACTGACCCTCTTCTCTCTCTAACAGGACATGGTGATGCCAGGTGAAGACACATCTCTGACCCTCACGCTGCGCCAGCCTATGATTCTAGAGAAAGGTCAACGGTTCACTCTCAGAGATGGCAACAAAACTATTGGCACCGGCCTGGTTACTGACATACTGACCACCACAGAGGAAGACCAACACAACTGGGGCTGAGGAGAAAATATGGGAGGGAAGGGAGGGGGACTAATGGTGGGGGAGGAAGTATCTATCTGTCCAATATCGGTCTTTACACACACACACACACACTGCAGTAAGCAGCTGCTGAGACTGCATGTCTCTCTGCTTTACTGACCAACCAGAAGACCCACAATGAGATGTTCAGAGTTGTCTTTGTGAAAAGGCCAGACTGGCATTATTCGCTTGTGTAATAAAATGTATTTAATAGTAAAACATCTAGCCTGTTTTCAGATCCACTTCATTGTTTGGTGACTTGGGATAATACAGGTTTTTTAGGTTCTTTAGATTCAGGTTTGGGTAGCAATAGTCACTGGACCTAGCTCCTTGATATAGTATTTTGAAAATATGGTATAGCAGTGAAATGTTTTTGTCAAATACATTTTCGTTGGACCAGCAGAGAACACCTTAATGGCTTTGAGTCCACACAGGTAGACCTATTCATTACTGTGAGTATGAACATTCATTGCTGTAATTCAATTAATCACAGATGGACACAATGTCACACGGCAATATGAATAACAGCTTTACTTCATAAAGAAAATGAAATACAGTTGACCATAGAATAACACAGGGTTACATAGAATGTAAGAAATTCTACATTTAAAAAGGTGCTACAATAAAAATCAAAGCAGTGTACAACACAAGACAATCCTGAGACATCTAATACACTGAAATACAGTCTGGTAAGATGTAGAGTTACTAGGAAGACTAGAAGGTTGTTGAGTTTAAGAAGCTGACTATAGTAACATTGAACTACAGTCAATATGTATAGACATGATGGCATAAAAGGTGGGCTTTTTACTGAGCTAACAGAACACACACTAAACTAACAAGCAACAAAAACAACACCGGTACAATATTCAAACAAGAAAACAAAAAAGTGGGTCTCAACCTCTCATCCCATTTCTCCAGCTACACCCATCCAACCACCCGCCCCTCCCCCTATTTAACAGTCTGATGGCCTGGAGATAAAAGTATTTTTTCAGTCTCTCTGTCCCGGCTTTGATGCACCTGTACTGTCTCCGACCTTCTACATGGTAGCGAGGTGAACAGGTCGTGGCTCGGGTGGCTGAGATCCTTGATGATCTTCTTGGCCTTCCTGTGACACCGGGTGCTGTAGATGTTCTGGAGGGCAGGCAGTATGCCTCCGGTGACGTGTTTGTTGAGGTTATTTTCCTAGCACCACTTCGCCAGGGCTAATTGATTGAGAGATTCAAGGAGCTATCATCGTTGATTCGAAGCATTGAATATTTATAATCATGCACTTTGAAATTAATTTTGTAACTGTCCCAGAAGCATTAACTGCAGCGCACTCCCACAACCAAGGACTTGGAGCTGAGGCCATTCCTTCACTGAATCTGTGAGCTGTCAATCATTTAACCTGGGAAGGAAAGAAGGGAGGTGGATCTAAGTCCACATACAGCAGCCTAGACATATAGGGGTCGTATTCACTACACATCAAAGAGAAGAACACAGAACAAAACGGGCTAGGACTACCTGAACTTATCCAATAAGAAACTAGCATGTGTTGAATATGACTCAGTGTCTGGATGTCTACAATGGCTTACTGATCACTATATCAGTGTGCTCATGAAACTGATCAGTAAAACTCACCTCAGTGTCTCCAGTTTATAGAGGGGATGCTCTCGTAGAGAAGAGAGCAGCTTTACTCCAGAGTCTCCTGGAGTATTTCCACTCAGGTCCAGCTCCTTCAGGTGGGAGGGGTTTGACCTCAGAGCTGAAGCAAGATAAGTACAGCCCTCCTCTGTGATGCTGCAGCTCGCCAGCCTGCGGAAGGTGAGGGAAAAAAGTTCCACAAAATAAAATATTCCAGAAAATGTACATTTAGCATCTGCAGCGGTGTCATTTTAATGTCATATGTTGAACAATGTTGAACCTTTAACTGAATTGAAATGAACACAACTAAACTGACCAATTTTGTTGAATAATGGACTGGTGCCCCGATTCTGATTCAGAGGGGTTGGGTTAATGCGGAAGACACATTTCAGTTGAATGCACTCAGTTGTACAACTGACTAGGTATCCCCCTTTCCCTTTCCTGTCATAGTTTAAAGTGATAATTGTACATACTCCATGACACATCTACAGACAATAATACAAACTGCTGACAATTGTCTTCAATTCTGCTACATCAGAGACCAAGGCCAGGATCAAATCAAATCTAATTACATTTCTCACATGCTTCGTATACAACAGGTGTAGACTAACAATGAAATGCTAACACATGGTCCTTTTCCAACAATGTCGAATTAAAGATAAAAAATAGAAATAGTGACATGAGGAATTCAATCAAGGTTCGTTATAGAGCAGAGCACTGGATAGTCGACAACATTTCCCCAAAGTTTTGTAGAGATCCCATTCACTGTAAATGTAGAACATTTACTCAAGCATAAATTACCTTTAAAAGTCACATTGTTGGCTGTCCAGTGCACTGCTTTGGATTAAATCCCGAGCCAAAGTGAATCGTAAGTAAAACTCATTGACTACAGCTCAGCCTCCAACATCATAGTATTCTCCAAGATCATCATTAAGATAGGGGAGCTTGGTCTGAACCCCACTTTGTGCAACCGGGTCCTAGACTTCCTGACGGGCTGCCCCCAGGTGGTGAAGGTAGGAAACAACTCCTCCACTTTGCTGATCCTCAACACTGGGGCCCCACAAGGGTGTGTGCTCAGCCCCCTCCCCCCTCAAAGCAAATCAAATTGTATTAGTCACATGCTTACTTACGAGCCCCTAACCAACAATGTAGTTTAAAAAAATATGGATAAGATTAAGAAACAAAAGTAACAAGTAATTAAAGAGCAGCAGTAAAATAACAATAGCGAGATATATACAGGGGGGTACCGATACAAAGTCAATGTGCGGGGGCACCGGTTAGTTGAGGTAATATGTACATGTAGGTAGAGTTATTAAAGTGAATGTGCATAGATGATAACAACTGAGAGTAGCAGTGGTGTAAAAGGGGGGGGCAATGCAAATAGGCTTGGTAGCCATTTGATTAGATGTTCAAGAGTCTTATGGTTTAGAAGCCTCTTGGACCTAGACTTGGCGCTCCGGTACCGCTTGCCATGCGGTAGCAGAGAGAACAGTCTATGACTAGGGTGGCTGGAGTCTTTGACAATTTTTAGGGCCTTCCTCTGACACCGCCTGGTATAGGGGTCCTGGATGGCAGGAAGCTTGGCCCCAGTGATGTACTGGGCCGTTCGCACTACCCTCCATAGTGCCTTGCGTTCGGAGGTCGAACAGTTGCCATACCAGGCAGTCTCCAACTCAATCATCAAGTTTCCAGACGACGCAACAGTAGTAAGCCTGATTACCAAAAATGACGAGACAGCCTACTTGAAGGAGATGAGGGCCCTGGCGGAGTGGTGCCAGAAAAATAACCTCTCCTTCAACGTCAACAAAACGAACAAGCTGACTGTGGACTTCAGGAGACGGCCTATCCACATCGACGGGGCCGTAGTGGAGAAGGTGAAAAGCTTAAACTTCCTCGGTGTACAAATCACTGTGTACAATCTGAAATGGTCCACCCACACAGACAGTGTGGTGAAGAAGGTGCAACAACCTCAGGAGGCTGAAGAAATTTGGCTTGGCACCTAAGACCCACACAAACTTTTACAGATGCACAATTGAGAGCATCCTGTCGGGCTGTGTTACCACCTGGTATGGCAACTGCACCGTTCGTAACTTCAGGGCTCTCCAGAGGGTGGCGCGGTCTGCCCAACGCATCACCAGGGGCACACTGCCTTCCCTCCAGAACACCTACAGCACCCGATGTCACAAGAAGGACACAAATATCATCAAGGACATCAACCACTCGAGCCACGGCCTGTTCACCCCGCTATCATACAGAAGACAAGAGCAGTACAGGTGCGTCAAAGATGGGACAGAGAGAATGAAAAACAGATTCTATCTCAAGGTCAAAAGACTGTTAACTAGCCATCACTAGCCGGACTCCACCCAGTACACTGCCCTGAACTTCGTCACTGTCACTAGCCGGCTACCACCCGGTTACTCAACCCTGGACGTTAGAGGTTGGTGCCCTATGTAAATAGACGTGGAATCACTGATCACTTTAATAATGGAACACTGGTCATTTTAACAATGTTTACATACTGTTTTACTCATTTCATATGTATATACTGTATTCTAGTCAAGGCCATCCTATTCAACTAGTGCTGTATATACACTATTCTATCCTACTGTACGTATTCTACAGATATACTAAATATTCTATCCACATACTGTCCTTAATGTCTATACATCCCATCACACATACGAGTGGAGGCTGCTGAGGGAAGGACTGCTCATAATAACGTCTAGAACGGAGCAAATAGAATGGCATAAAACATATGGAAAACATGTTTTTGATGTATTTCATACCATTCCACTAATTGCGCCCCAGCCATTACCATGAGGCCGTCCTCCCCAATTAAGGTCCCACCAACCTCCTGTGACATGTACATATATATTATTTATACTCCGGACTCCGACATTGCTCCTCCTCATATTTATTTATTTATTAATTTCATTCTTTTACTTTTAGATGTGTGTGTATAGTTGTGTATTGTTAGATATTACAGCACTGTTGGAGCTAGGAACACAATAGTTTCGCTACACCCGCAATAACATCTGCTAAATATGTGCATGCGACCAATACAATTTGATTTGATGAGGGATAGTTTTACTTCAGTGTCTCCAATTTACATTGTGGATTCTCAAGTCCAGCACAGATGAATCTCACTCCTGAATCCTCAAGCTAATTTCCTCCAAGTCTAGCTCTATCAAACTTTAAGTGTTTAAGCTGAGAGTTGAAGCCACCACCTCAAAGGATTTCTCAGTTAGGTTGGAATCATTCAACCTGGAGAGAGATCATGCGGCTAAGTAATCCACACAAATCTATAACTACATTTACCAGGTTTCCATCCAACCTTTATATGCGTGTAAAATACCTGTGGATAAAAAATGTCAGGACAGGCCTGATGGAAACAGCAACTTTGTCGGTTACCTTTCCAAATGTCGACAAAACAAAAAACGATAGACAAGGTGGGATCCTTTTGTGTCTATAGAGTTAATTAGTCAGGAAATGGCAGTGGAAATGCTTTTATGAGCAAATATTGATATAATAACCATCATATCGATGTAAACTTGAAGTCACGTGATCACATGTTGTGTGGTCCTCCCTCCGACTCGGAAAAGCATGCAGTTTATTAGGCTACATATTAAATACATTATGATGAACTTCACAGGGTGGTGAAAGATGAGCTTGATGCTCCTTTCTAATAAATATCGAGGGTCTTATTCTGGTGACATGATGATCGATGCATAGCTGCTGTTTCTCGTTTATCCGTAATAATCTCATCATATAGGCTATATACCCTCACTGTATCTGCCAGCTGTTGGCTAGAGGGCAAGTGCCAACACCAGAGTGGGCACATTCGCTATATAAATCAATTTGTTTTGTTACAAAACCATCAGTTGAGTTGAAAATGTAATGGAAACCATCACGCACAGCATTTTATCTGCAACAAGTGAATTTGGCGGAAATATATCTGGTGGGAAAATTTGCATATTTTATTTATGCTGATTTTAGAATATTTGCATGAAGATCTGTCACCAATTAGATGGAAACCTAGCTAATGATGCTATAGACAACATTAAGTAGTAATTTCCATCTTCATAATAACAACATCCGACAGTCACACATCTCAGTTTCTCTAGTTCACAGTATGGATTCCCAAGCCCAGCAGAGAAAAGCTCCTCTCATGAAGTTTATTTCCTGCCAGGTCTAGCTCTCTCAAACTTGAGGTGTTGAACCCAGAGAGTTGAAGACAGCACCTCAAATAATTTCTCAGTGAGGATGCAATCATTCAACCTAGGAAGAGATGATCCTGCTAAGTAATCCACACAAATCTATAACTACATTTACAACATGAAGAAGTTACATCTTTATATTTATCAACATCCACTTTCCTCTACAGTGGAAACAGTCAAAGTCACTCACTTCAATGTCTCCAGTTTACAGTGTGGATCCTCCAGTCCAGCAGAGAGCAGCTTCACTCCTGAATCCTGGAGTTTATTGCCACTCATGTCCAGCACTCTCAGACAGCATGAATTGGATTTGAGAACAGAAGCCAGTGCCTCACAGCTTTTCTTGGTGAGTTTACATTCATTCAGCCTGTGGAAAACATAGCTGCATCTTAAGATACCCAGGTGCCAACAAATAAATCCCGCCTTTGGGACTGAGTTGTCAGCCGAACTAGTAATGCAAACTGATGTTCATTATTATGTTATATTAGCATGTTGTCTGGAATGTAATTTGACTAAGCACTTACAGGGCTGTTCTAGAGGATCTGACAACTGGGAGAAGTTTGAGAAGAGATTCATCTGTTCTGATGTATTTCTTCAGGTCGAACACATCCAGCTTCTCTGAGGTCAGCAACATGAAGACCAGAGCTGACCACTGTCGAAATGAGAGTTTAGATTTTGAGAGACTTCCTGATCTCAGGTAGCTTTGGATCTCATCCACTAGAGAATGATCATTCAGTTCATTCAGACAGTGGAACAGATTAATGCACCTCTCCAGAGGGAGTTTCTTCCTGATCTTCTCCTTGATGTACTTGACTGTTTTCTTGTTGCTCTGTGAGCCGCTTCCTGTCTGTGTCAGTAGGCCTTGTAGGAGATGCCGATTGGACTGCAGTGAAAGGCCTAGAAGGAAGCGGAGGAAAAGGTCCAGATGACCATTTTCAAACTGCAAGGCCTTGTCCACTGCATCTTGGTATAGACTGTTTTTGTTGCGGAGGGATTTCTCTTTAGCCATCAGATTGTTGTTGTCGTTAGTGAACATGAGGAACACATATAGTGCAGCCAGAAACTCCTGGATACTCAGATGTACAAAGCTGCACACCTTTATCTGGTTAAGCCCAGACTCTTCTCTGAAGACCTGAGTGCAGACTCCAGAATACACCAACGCATCCTTGATATCAATGCCACACTCTCTCAGGTCTTCTTCATAGAATATCAGATGACCTTTTTCTAGCTGTTGAAAAGCCAGTTTTCCCAGTGCCAGAATCATCTCCTTATCCCAGTGAGAATCGTTGGCATGCTCTACAGGATACTTCTGGCTCCTCAGTTTTGACTGGAAGATCATGAGGTGAGCGTACATTTGAGTTAGATTCTTGGGGATCTCTCGACTCTCTGCTTCAACCAATAGTCTCTCTAGGACAGTGGCTGAAATCCAACAGAACACTGGAATGTGGCACATGATGTGGAGGCTCCTTGACGTCTTTATGTGTGAGATGATTCTGCTGGCCAGGTCCTCCTCACCGATTCTCTTCCTGAAGTACTCCTCCTTCTGTGGGTCATTGAACCCTCGTACCTCTGTCACCTGGTCAACACACTCAGGAGGGATCTGATTGGCTGCTGCAGGTCGGGAGGTTATCCAAATGTGAGCAGAGGGAAGCAGATTCACTTTGATGAGGTTTGTCAGCAACACATCCACTGAAGTCGACTCTGTGACATCACTGCAGATCTTATTATTCTGGAAGTCCAGAGGAAGGCGACATTCATCCAGACCATCAAAAACAAACGCAACATTTTCGTTTTCTGAGATTTCTGATTCTTTTGTTTCTAAAAAGTAGTGATGAAGTAGTTCTATCAGACTTTGATTTGTATCTCTCATCAAGTTCAGATCCCGAAAAGGAAGTGGAAAGATGATCTGGATGTCTTGGTTTGCTTTTTCTTCAGCCCAGTCCAACATGAACTTCAGCACAGACACTGTTTTTCCAATGCCAGCAACTCCTTTTGTCAGCACTGTTCTGATAGGCTTGTCTTGTCCAGGTAAGGGTTTGAATAGGTCATTGAGTTGGATTGATGTCTCTTGTTCTACTGGAAACCTCCATGCTGTCTCAATCTGTCTCACCTCATGTTCATTATTGACCTCTCCACTTCCACCTTGTGTGATGTAGAGCTCTGTGTAGATGTTGTTAAGAGGTGTCGTTTTTCCTGGATCTTCAATGCCCTCATATAAAGAATAGGCCCTATTCTTCAAGTAGGATTTCATTTTCTCCTGGACTTCTGTTGGGTACCTATAGGTGGAAAAGAAAGATACATGTTCCTTGGGAATTTAATAAAATGTGTGTAAAAAATATATATATATACATAAACCCTAGTCTGGATGTGATCAATGATGAAGCAGTACAGAGTTTGACATCCTAGAGTTTTTTAGACTAAGTGAAGATTAAAGCATAAAATGTGGTGCATTTACTGGGAGACAATGCACTCTGCATCTCCTGATAGTTACACTTAACCTTGGGTACAGTCTCACTATTACAGTCATATTATTTTATCTACATTTCTAGTATAATGTCAGACTGAATGATGTCCTGTAGACAAGGTATCTAATAACAAGCTAAATTAGACATCCTAAATGATGAATTGGAGGCTATTATCTGGAAATGCACAGAGTAAAGGTACCAGATGTCATCAGACACATGGCTGGTGAATAACATTAATAGAAAATAGGTAGGATGCAGTGCAGTGCAAACTGCGATCACTCACACTTTGTCATCAGTAGGGACTCTGGGTTGGTTATCCATTGACGTGTCATTCTTCTCAGGGGTACTGCTGGGTAAAAATGAGAACAGAGATCAATAAATAAATTATTCATCACTGAATCTTTTCCTGAAGTACTCCTCCTTCTGTGGGTCATTTTACACTCGTACCTCTGTCACCTGGTCAACACACTCAGATGGAATATGACTGGCTGCTGCAGGTCAGGTGGTTATTCAGATGTTAGCAGAGGAAAACAGATTTCCTTTGATGAGGTTTGTCAACAACCCATCAGTCTTTATCTATACATAAGATGATAAATAAAAGAAAAAGCCATAACCAGGTTATTTCTCAAGTCACCTTTGTTCAGTGGAAAGTTCTCCCTCCCTGAAGAAAATAGGAAGTCCCATCGACTGATCACTCTTCATGGAGATACCACTAGGTGCAGGTGAGACTGGTCGGTCTGTCTTGAACCTGTCAAAAGAGAATAATCAACTTTCACTCATAAAAAACATTGAAGCTTCAGAAAGTATTCAAACCCCTTTACATTTTTCACATTTTATTGTGTTACTGCTTGAATTTACAATTGGTTCATTTGCGATTTTTTGGTCATTGGCTTACACACTTTTCAACATTTTTACAAAATAATAAAAAATGAAAAGCTGAAATGTCTTCATTCAGGAGTAAAACATTTCCTTAAAAAGTCACATATGTTGCATGGACTCACTCTGTGTCCAATAAGTGTTTAACATGATGTTTGAATGAATACCTCATCTCTGTACCCCACACATACAATTATCTGTAAGGTCCCTCAGTCGAGAAGTGAATTTCAAACACAGATTCAACCACAAAGACCATTGAGGTTTTTATTTTGGTATATGGGTATCGTAGCGGAGGGTGGAGGTGTTGTATCATAGCGGAGGGTGGGGGTGTTGTATCGTAGCGGAGGGTTGGGGTGTTGTATCGTAGCGGAGGGTGGGCGTGTTGTATCGTAGCGGAGGGTGGGGGTGTTGTATTGTAGCGGAAGGTGGGG
>QNTS01003847.1:23891-48045 GCA_003317085.1 Hucho hucho
CAACCACAAAGACCATTGAGGTTTTTATTTTGGTATATGGGTATCGTAGCGGAGGGTGGAGGTGTTGTATCATAGCGGAGGGTGGGGGTGTTGTATCGTAGCGGAGGGTGGGGGTGTTGTATCGTAGCGGAGGGTGGGGGTGTTGTAGCGGAGGGTGGGGGTGTTGTATCGTAGCGGAGGGTGGGGGTGTTGTGTATAGGTAAAAAAATGAATTGAAATTGAATATCTCTTTGAGCATGGTGAAGTTATTAATTACACTTTGGATGGTGTATCAATACACCCAATACACCCAGGGAAATGTAACCCCACTAAAATTCATAGGACTGACAGTCCGTGAAAGGATAGTTTTGAAGCTATACTTTGTTTACAATTAGTGTCTATAAACCACTAAAACTATTTATATCTTGTGTTTTGATTGAGTAAGACAGTTGTACAAAGCTCATGGGGCATTTACAAGTTATATTCTTTAAGAATCAATGGCTAGGGCCTCCCGAGTGGTGCAGATTGAAGTGCTAGCTGCGTTACTAAATATCCTGGTTCGATACTGGGCTGTGTCACAGCCGGGCGCAACTGGGAGAGTCATGGGGCGATGCACAATTGGCCGAACGTCGTCCAGGTTAGGAGAGGGTTTGGCCGGCCGGGATGTCCTTGTCCCATCGCGCTCTAGCAACTCCTGTGGTGGGCCGGGCGCATGCACGAATACAACAGGTGTAGACTTTACTGTGAAATGCTTAATTACGAGCCCTTTCCCAACAATGCAGAGTGAAAAAGTAAGAAAAAGATAAATACACATTTGCTAAAATAAAATAAAAAATACATGAAGGCAGGGGTAAAAGTGACTATGCAATCAGGGTAGATAATAAACACGGGTCAGCGTAAATAGTCCGGGTAGCCATTTGATTAACTGTTCAGCAGTCTATTGGCTTGGGGATTATTTGTTTTGGATTTACTATGGATCCCCAAGGCTACTCTTCCTGGGGTCCAGACACATTAAGGCACATCACACAATAAACAAACAAAAACATTTAATAAAACAGTACATCATATGAACTTATTTCACCACTACATATCTACAACACAAAATATATAATACCACCATACAACAATATTACAATGTACGTGTGTGTAGTGTGGTAGCATGCGTGCGAGTATACGTGTGCCTGTGTGTGCGCCTCTTCACAGTCCGCGTTGTTCCATAAGGTGTAGTTTTATCTGTTCATTAAATCTGATTTCACTGCTTGCATGAGTTACTTTATGTGGAATTGAGTTCCATGTAGTCAAGGCTCTGTGTAGTACTGTGCGTTTCCGGGAGTCTGTTCTGGACTTGAGGACTGTGAAGAGACCCCTGGTGGCATGTCTTGTGGGGTATGCATGGGTGTCTGAGCTGTGTGCTAGTTATTTGAACAGACAGCTCTGTGCTTTCAACATGTCAATGCCTCTAACAAAGACGTGGTAATGCAGTCAATCTCTGCTCTAGTTTGAGGAAGGAGAGATTGACATGCATATCATTGATGTTAGCTCTCTGTGTACATTTAAGGACCAACCGTACTGCTCTGTAGAAGCTGTTCAGGAGCCTTTTGGGACATACTTGGCACTCCGGTACCACTTGCCGTACGGTAGCAGAGAGAACAGTCCATGAATTGGGTGGCTGGAGTCTTCAACAATTTTTAGGGCCTTCCTCTGACACTGCCTGGTAGAGGTCCAGGATGGCAGGGAGCTCAGTCCCAGTGATGTACTGGGCCGTACGCATTACCCTCTGTAGCACCTTGAGGTTGATTGCCGAGCAGTTGCCATACCAACCATTGATGCAGCCAGTCAAGATGCTCTCAATGGTGCAGCTGTAGAACTCTGAGGAACCGAGGGCCCATACCAAATCTTTTCAACCTCCTAAGGGGGAGGAGGCATTGTCGTGCCCTCTTTACAACTGTGTCGGTGTGTCTGGACAATGATAGGTCCTTAGTGATGTGGACATGTAGAACATGAAGCTGTTGACCCGTTCCACTACAGCCCTGTGATGATGGTGTTGGAGTTGTGCACGGCCACGCAGTCGTGGGTGAACAGGGAGAACAGGAGGGTACTAAGCATGCACCCCTGAGGGGTTCCCGTGTTGAGTGTCAGCGTGGCGGATGAGTTGTTGACTACACTCACCACCTTGGGGTGGCCCGTCACGAAGTCTGGTAGGCTTGCATCACTGGGCAGCTCGCAGCTGGGTTCCCCTTTGTAGTTCGTGATAGCTTGCAAGCTCTGCCACATCCGACGAGCGTCAGAGCCAGTGTAGTAGGATTCGATCTTAGTCCTGTAGTGACGCTTTGCCTGTTTGATGGTTCGTCGGAGGGCGTAGCGAGATTTCTTATAAGCATCCGCATTAATGTCCCACTCCCTGAAAGCAGCAGCTCTAGACTTTAGCTCAGTGCGGATGTTGCCTGTAATCCATGGCTTCTGGTTGGGATATGTACGTACGGTCACTGTGGGGATGAAGTCGTCAATGCACTTATTAATGAAGCAGGTGACTGATGTGGTATACTCAATCCCATTGGATGAATCCTGGAACACATTCCAGTCTGTGCTAATTGAAACAGTCCTGTAGCTTAGCATCCGCTTTATCGGACCGCTTCCATATTGAGCGCATCACTGGTACTTCCTGTTTGAATGAGTAAAGGTGATCTAAAGTTTTTTTTCCTCTAGTTGCACAGGTGACATGCTGGTAGAAATTAGGTCAAACTTATTTATGTTTTCCTGCATTAAAATCACTGGCCACTAGGAGCGCCACCTTTGGATAAGCATCTTCTTGTTTGCTAATAGCCTTATACAGCTAAATGTACCGCTGTTTTGTCCTGCCGATGCACAGAAAACACAGCACACTGTATATTATCCATGTCCTTGTTCAGCCATGATTCCGAGAAGCATAGTATATTACAGTTCTTAATGTCCTGTTGATAGGATAGTCTCGAACGAGATGGCACGTTCGCCAATAGAATGGAGGGTCGAGGCGGTCTCTCCACTCACCGATGTCGTCTCTTAAGGATGCCTGCACCTTTTTCTCTTCCGAGTGTCAGGGATTAGGGTCCTGGGTGAGCAGTTTGTATACCTTGGGCCGAAGACTCATTGAGGTAGTCTTCATCCAAATCTAGGTTAGTGATTGCTGTTCTGATGTCCAGAAGCTCTTTTTGGTCATAGGAAATTATGGTGTAAACATTATGTACAATTAAAATGAAGATAAGTGAAAAAAAACACAAAATAGCAGCAGAATTGGTCATGAGCCCGTAAAACGGTGGCTATACAACCCAGTGCCATTCTTCACAACCAATACTGGTTTTTACAAAAGTTTTTACAAAATCTCAGCCCATTCACACTTACCTATTTGATGAGCTTACCTTTTAAGTTCACTGCAAGTGTCCTGTTCAGCAGGAAAACGTATTTTAGGGGGCATCGCTTCCTCATTCCCTGATACACTCATTCCAGAAGAACTGGCTTCCTCTTCAGTGTCTTCACAGTTACTAGGACTGCTTCCCTCTTCATTCTCCGCAGAAAGACTCATTTTGACACCTTGTACACAAAAATAATATAATATATGTATTTACTTTTTATAACACTGGCAGGGGACAGAATAACAACTTTTTAGACAGTTGAAGCTGATCTACCCTGATAGGGGGTTGTGCAAAATACAATAACGTCTTGGTGCTTTGTAGCCTTATTTACTTTATGCCTGTAATTCACTGCTGGTAGACAGAAGTGCAAAATTAAGTATTATTAGTAGTGCATAAGTGCAACCCAGGTTGCATCCTTGCTGTTGGCAGAAAAACCTCCAAAACTGAAACCAGGACATTTTTACATTGAGATCTTAGAGTTCTGGAACTTTCAGAGTATATAAAGGAATAACAATTAATGTAAAAAAAAATGGACAAAAATAGAGTTACAAGGTTTTCTTCCGAGAGCGACATAACTTTGCCTGTGACTTGAAAGTCTGTCTTAAAGACAAATAGCTAACTTTACATGCTAGAAGTGAGTGTGGTAGGCTAATATAATTCACCAATAAATGTCTTGGTAGTCCAAAAAATATTGCTATCAAGTTGTAAATCAGAGTTAGCCCGCCTGGTACATTGTTTGCTGCCTCCATTCGGGTTGCACTGTTTCAGTTTAAATGACTCAATATGTTGAATAAAAATGGACAAATGTAACTAAGGCTGAGAATGTCAATACAATCAAACTAGCAAGGGCTAATAAGCTAGCGTATCTATGTAGCAAGCTAAAAACATGGAGCCTAACGTTAGCTAGATAGCTAGCTGTTTGGAGGATGTCATGTCATTGCAAGAGTGTGTGAGTGACTGAGTTATTCCCACTCATATTGTTTTTCGGTGGCTACACAGCTAGAGATGCAGTTGTAATTTGGTTAGCTAGCAAGACGTGACATGCTTTGCTATCTAGCTATGCTGAACTTGAACGACTTATCCAGTTAGCATATCTCTTGCGTTCATAAAATCACTCCGGCCATCTGCTCCGATTTCAGAGCATTCTCGTCTGTGTGCCACAGCGCAGAATAACTGATGAATTTACGAGTGAGCAACACCCACTGAATATGATCGGTGTCAGTAAACGTAGGCCAAAAAAGTAATAGTTAGTCACAAACACTCTAACCTGCGAGGGCAAGTTAAATGGTCAGAGTGAGGTTCTCTCATTTGTGTCTGGAAGTAGCCAGCTAGCAAGCTATCCAACTTTATCCAGTTAGCTTGGGTGCTTGGTTGGGACAAGCATGCATTGGCAGGCAAGCTGCAGAAGGACGAGCAGGCTACTTACTATTAACCATCATTAGTCAGTGCAATTTTGATGGCCAAATTTCTGAAAAAGATGATGATTTATCTAATGTTCCTTCGTTAGATTTTAACTCATCTTACTCTGGCTAGCATGTTGTTGATCTTGTTGTTGTTCATGTGCATAACTGAGGGAGAGGGAGCCTACCTTTTAATGGTTGTTTGATCAATAGGACTGTAAAGTTCCCAAATGTAAGAGGACTCCTGTGGTATTTCCATATTTGCAGAATTCCATTCAGGTATATTTTGTGGCTTTTGCGGAATGCGTTCTAATAATCTAAAGTCGTGCTGTTGCAACTGCCTGTAAACACACAGTCCAGTTCAAAGTGAATGATGGCAGGCCTATGTGGCAAATGATTTGTTTGCATAAAGGCCTACTGTAGCTCTGATTGGCTATGGCGCACCGGTCTGTGTAGACTCCGGTCCTGGACGAGACAGATGTTTTTATTCGGTTTTATTTACTGCAGTGTCTATTAATTGTCTAAACACACATCTGCTTTCCCACTCTATATTGGTATAGAATTCTCACAAATGCTATACTACACGTAATTCCCAAACATTCTAAAAATGAATGAAAACGTGAAAATGACCATATGTGCTCGCTTGTCAGAAAATTAAAAATAAAATAAGTGTCATATTCTTCCTGGGGGTGTATAGGAACAGATTTGAATAAGATTTAATGTTGCTACAATGCTGTCAGTTCCACTGTAATAAAGCAACGTTTGGAGACATACATAATCCACCAATCAAAAGTGAGATTCTGCTCTGCTCTGAATTCAGTGAAAGTGTCTTAAGATCTAAAAAGGATACTGTGGGTAGCACTGCAGGAGTGGTAGCACACTAATGTAATCTTAATCAATGTTGATTGATGATGATAATAATAACAACACAGGTGAGTCAGATTAGCATTTCAAATTAACTGTGTACAAAGGGGCAGACAAGGTGCCTCTTCTCTGGGGAATCAATGAAAGACCTCTGATCAGAATGTGCTGAACTGTGAACACACAAAACATTATTTGACACACAGCAGAGAAGTGGTTAAATTGAATGTTAAAATCCTCCAAGCTGAATGGGCACTTGGCACACTATGGCTTAATTTGCCTTCACTATGGTTAAAGACAAGCCACTGTATTTTCAACTGTTGTCATGTGGTGGGTGTAGCTGGTGTAAAGAGTCAGGCGCAGGAGAGCAGAGATGAATGGACTAAGCACTTTAATTAGGCAATGTCAAAAACAGAACGCAACCGCGTCACAAAACATGCGTACCAGCATGCCAAAATAAACAATTCTCCACACAGACATGGGGGAAACAAAGGGTTAAATACACAACAGTAATGAGACGAAATGAAAACCAGGTGTGTGGGAAAACAAGACAAAACAAATGGAAAATGAAAGGTGGATCGGCGATGGCTAGAAGACCAGTGACGTCGACCGCCCCCCGAACAAGGAGAGGAATCAACTTCGGCAGAAGTTGTGACAGTACTCCCCCCCCCTTGACGCGAGGAAGTGATTGTGGTTGACTAATATAATTAATATAATATAATTATTTTACTGGTGCCCTATCCTGGCTGTCTTTTAGCAGAGTAGAATCTATGTTCACTTCCTCTTTCAAGTGTGAGTGTGTGTGGCGATGGTGTAAGACTAGCCGTCATCGCTTCCTCATCTGCCTTCCTGTCTCCATTGCAGATACTTTGAATGGTAGGAGAACTGCTTCTAATAAATTTAGAATTAGCTGTACATATATAATAGGTTTACCCAAAGTGGTTACCATCCCCCTATTTATCCATTGACCTGCGAGAACATGAACTGTATTGAATGAATAAGTGCTATCTGTATAAATGGTAACCCTTTTCCCTTTACCCAACGCACATGCCTGGGTGAAAGCCACTATTTCTGCCTATTGAGCTGAGTAGTTTCTAGGTAAGGATTTAGCTTCCAAAACATCCTTCTCTGTCACCACAGCATAACCAGTAACATTAGTACCATCTTGACGCTTTCTAGACGAGCCATCCACAAACATGGTAACTTCCCCATCTGGTAAACCCAAACCATCCCTGAGTATCAGGGTGAACAGGTATACTGAAGAATGCATTAGCCAAATCAATAACTGTAAAGTAAGCATTTTCAGGCTTCAATTGGTTCAACAGGGTGTGGGGGTCTGGAACGCAAGGAGCTCTAGGAATAACACTATTATTTACCCCCTGTAAGTCCATCACCATTCTCCAGTCCAAACTAGGTGGCGCCTTTTTACCAGGGAACAAAGGAGAATTACAGTATGCCTTGTCCCCAGGAATAATCACCACTCCCTGTCTCAATTGTTAATAGATGGGAATATTTCCTTTTATAGCCTCTGATTTCATAGGAAGTGACATTTTCGTTGGCCTGGAACTATATCATCTGCCATTTTCATCAAAGTCTTAGGTATGTCAGTCAGTCCTCCCCTCAATAAATCATGACTGTACCAGTAGCAGGGTTCGCCTTCCCCACAAATTACCAGGTTATTTTTCACGACATGCGCTCTCATGCCTCTTTCAGTGGGTATTACTGCTACATTCAGGATTGTCATCACATCACGCCCTAACAGGTTAACAGGACATAATTTAGAAATGAGGACCGGAACCATCGCCTCCCCTCCTGAAGCCTCATGAGTCAGAATAATGGGAGCTGATAACCTTTCTACACAATGATGACCCGTAGCTGAACGTACTATTATCTTATTCCCCGTTAGCTTGATCCCCTCAGGGGCATCCTCTGAACATACAGCTGTTCTACATGCCCCAGTATCACAATTTAATATTTTTTTCCCATTATGGTCAATGTTAGAAACGGTTTTTGTTTTTGTGCTAAGGCCATATCTATGGTTGCCAATTCACTCTGAGTCAAATTCATCCGAGAAGTTCACATCAGATTCACTAGCGGAATTGTCATATACCACCCCCCCAGCAGCTACTGTTCCTAGTCACGATTCATCGGGTCGCGGACGTCTACCTCTGCCTTGCTTCATCTCCTGGTTTATGTCTCTCCCCTTTTCTTTCTTTCTACAGTACCGTGATGTATGCCCTGTCCTCCCACATACCTCGCAGGGTTTCTCACAGTCCTTAGCAAAATATCCTTTCTTCTGGCAAATGTGACATTTAAATTCTCCTTTTCTTCCTTCACCTGAGAACCCTTTGTTACCGGACGTGTCCCTCCTATCAGTAGCTTTATCTTCTAACACAGCCATTAGAAATTCATCCTTTCTGTCCTCTTTCTTACGCCTGTCTTTCATATTGTTCTGTTCATGATGCACTGCATACCATTTAACCTTGCCTAGCGGTGCCATTCCCCACCCCACCAGTCACTTTTTAATTATACTACTTAACTCAGGCCTCATACCTGATAAAAACGCTATCTTTAACTGCTGGTGGTATGGGGTGTCCAGCCCTGTGTCGGGCCCCGGCTCTGGAGTCCCGCTGTTGGCATTGAACACTTCTCTTAGTCTTTCTAAGTATTGACTAACTGTCTCACTATCCCCGTCTGCAGTCAGTCACCTTAGAAAAGTCAGCGTGTCGGTGATAAAAGTCGCTCAAGTTTACACACAGTTCAGTCATTTTTGCCCCGAATGGACCACCACCATAGGGAACTATGTCTCCGTTGGCCCCTACTAGAACCCACTGGCCTCTTGCTGCAGCCCAATCTTTCCCTACCATACACCGGACGGCTTTCTCAATTTCTCCTGTATTTAGTTTGAAACTGGCTGCCAATCCTTCTAGATCTCTACGGAATCCCGCCATCCCGGCCTTGGGATGTGGGATTCCCTCAACTGCTCTTTCCACATCCCTCTGAGTCCAACCCCTATATACTTGTAAAGTGAGCGGTTGGTTGCCATCCCCAGCTCGGGGATTCGGTAGTTCTATTAGGGGCGGCAGGTAGCCTAGTGGTTAGAGCGTTGGACTTGTAACCGGAGGGTTGCAAGTTTGAATCCCCGAGCTGACAAGGTAAAAATCTGTCGTTCTGCCTCTGAACAAGGCACTTAACCCACTGTTCCCCGGGCGCCGTGGATGTCGATTAAAGGCAGCCCCCCGCACCTCTCTGATTCAGAGGGGTTGGGTTAAATGCGGAAGACACATTTCAGTTGAAGGCATTCGGTTGTACAACTGACTAATAATGGTGACTTTGAGTTTTGACTTTGTCTATTAAAGGGCATTGTGTAATCTCCTCTACATCTCCCTCATCTTCACCTACTGTGAGGGCCCTGTGCTGATCCCTGAGAGGGGACTTATTATAGGGGTCCAATCTTTTTAGAGGTGTAGGTCTGTCTACCCCACGGGTCTTATCCCTTAACCTCCTCACTTCCTGTTCTGCCTGTTCTTTCTCCTTCATGACTTTAGTAAAGAGTTTAATTACATCCATATCCTCCACTATGTCATCCTGTACAGCTCTTTCTATACCCCCTTCAGCTCCCCCCGGATGATAAGGTGGAGGGTTGTTTGGAGGCGGTATCAGACCTCTCCGTCTAGCAAAGCCCCCTCAAGCCAATGTCTCCATGCCTTCAGAGCCATGACGACAGCCAACAGCTCCCGGTCCTCCACGTCATAGTTTCGCTCCGCCAGACTGAGCTTCATCGAGAAGAAGGCACAGGGGCGGAGCTTCGGGTGCGTACCCGAGCGCTGAGAGAGCACGGCTCCTATCCCAGCCTCGGACGCGTCCACCTCCACTATGAACGCCAAAGAGGGATCCGGATGGGCCAGCACGGGAACGGAGGTAAACAGAGCCCTCAGGTGACCAAAAGCCCTGTCTGCCTCAGCCGACCACTGCAAACGTACTGGTCCCCCCTTCAGCAGTGAGGCAATGGGAGCCGCCACCTGACCAAAACCCTGGATAAACCTCCGGTAGTAATTGGCAAACCCTAGAAACCGCTGCACCTCCTTTACCATGGTGGGAGTCGGCCAATTACGCACGGCTGAAATGCGGTCACTCTCCATCTCCACCCCTGAGGTGGAAATGCGGTACCCTAGGCCTAGCACCATGGGAAACGCAGGAGAGTCAATGAGAAAGAGACTGATTCTCTCCTTGTGAACCCCCTGCGTCACCATGCCCAATGGAGCGGTGGCCTCCCTAATTAACCCTGACCCCAATGGTCGACTATCTAGGGCGTGAACAGGGAAGGGCATAGCCACTGGAACAATGGGGATCCCTAAACTATGGGCGAAGGATCTATCTATAAAATTCCCAGCCGCGCCTGAATCGACGAGCGCCTTATGCTTGGAATGCGGGGAAAACTCAGGAAAAGTAACATACAACCACATGTGTGCAACAGAGGGCTCTGGGTGAGCATGGTGCCGGCTAACTTGGGGTGATGCGAGAGTGCCCTGCCTGCTGCCTCAACTCCCAGAGGAACCAACCCGGCACCGACCGGCAGTGTGACCTCTGCGGCCACAGATGGTGCACGAGACGGGACCTCCTCCGGTCTCCCTGAGTGCAGCACCTCCCAGCTCTATGGACATCGGAGCGGTGGTGCTGGTGGATGGAACCGACAGAGCCTGCTCTGAACATCCGCGGGTAGCCAGCAGGTTATCCAACCGAATGGACAGGTCCACCAGCTGGTCAAACATGAGGGTGGTGTCCCTGCAGGCCAACTCCCGACGGACGCCCTCGCGCAAACTGCAGCGATAGTGGTCGATCAGGGCCCTGTCGTTCCATCCCGCGCCGGCGGCCAGTGTCCAAAAAAGCCAGCGCAAACTCCTGTGCGCTCCTCGTCCCCTGCCTCAGATGGAAGAGACTTTCACCCACCGCACTACCCTCGGGCGGGTGGTCGAAGACTGCCCGGAAGCGGCGGGTGAAATCCTCGAAGTGGTCCAGCGCCGCATCTCCTGCTCCCCACATGGCGTTGGCCCACTCCAGGGCTTTCTCTGAGAGGCACGAGACGAGGGCGGACACCTTCTCACGGCCCGAAGGAGCCGGGTGGACCGTTGCCAGGTAGAGCTCCAGCTGTAATAGGAAACCCTGGCAACGTGCAGCCGTCCCGCCGTACTCCCGGGGAAGGGAGAGACGAATCCCACTGGGACCGGGTGAAGGGGGGACGAGCTGGTGTAAAGCTGGTGTAAAGCTGGTGTAAAGAGTCAGCTGGTGTAGCTGGTGTAAAGAGTCAGGCGCAGGATAGCAGAGATGAGTGGACTAAGCACTTTACTTAGGCAATGTCAAAAACAGAACGCAACCGCGTACCAGCATGCCAAAATAAACAATTCTCCACACAGACATGGGGGAAACAAAGGGTTAAATACACAACAGTAATGAGACGAAATGAAAACCAGGTGTGTGGGAAAACAAGACAAAACAAATGAAAATTAACGGTGGATCGGCGATGGCTAAAAGACCGGTGACGTCGACCTCCGAACACCGCCAGAACAAGGAGAGGAACCGACTTCGGCGGAAGTCGTGACAACTGTAACTAGCAAAAATATTACACTCTAAAAATTAGGGGTTCATAAAGGGTTATTCTGACATCTTCAAAGTTCTTCGAAGAACCTTAGGGTTCTTGGCAATGAAAATGGCCGGAAAAAGGTTATTCCAAGAACCCCATAAGAGGTGTGGTTCATCAAGGAGCCTCCTTTGTTGGTGGGGGTTCTTGCTGGACCCTGACTGCCCAACTGAAACGTTTGGATTTGAATTTGAAAGGACAGCAGGTGCAGGCACTTAACTGAAAAATGTAAAGATATAGCAGCCCATAGCATAAGTTTGTCTGTCAAACATGTACAGTGCCTTCAGAACGTATTCACACCCCCTTGACTTTTTCCACATTTTGTTGTGTTACGGCCCCAATTTAAAATGTATCAAATTGAGGCCTACACACAATACCCTATAATGTAAAAGTGGATTTTTTTTATTAATTAAAAATGAAAATCTGAAATCTCTTGAGTCAATAAGTATTCAACCCCTTTGTTATGGCACGCCTAAAAAGGTTCAGGAGTACAAATGTGCTTAACAAGTCACATATTAAGTTGCATGGACTAAATCTGTGTGCAATAAGTGTTTAACATGATTTTTGAATGACTGCCTCATCTCTGTACCCCACACATAGAATTATCTGTAAGGTCCCTCAGTCGAGCAGTGAATTTGAAACACAGATTCAACCACGAAGACCAGGGAGGTTTTCCAGTGCCTCACAAAGAAGGGCACCTATTGGTAGATGGGTAAAAAAAACATTGACATTGGATATCTCTTTGAGCATGGTGAATTTATTAATTACATTTTGAATGGTGTATTACACCCAGTCACTACAAAGATACAGGCATCCTTCCCAACGCAGTTACCGGAGAAGAAGGAAACCACTCAGGGATTTCACCATGATGCCAATGGTGACTTTAAAACAATTAGAGTTTAATGGCTGTGATAGGAGGAAACTGATAACGGATCAACAACATTGTAGTTACTCCACAATAGTAACCTAATTGACAGAGTGAAAAGAAGGAAGCCTGTACAGAATAAAAATATTCCAGAACATGCATCCCATTTGCAACAAGGCACTAAAGTAATACTCTGACAAATGTGGCAAAGCAAATAACGTTTTGTCCTGGAAACAAAGTGTTATGTTCGGGGCAAATCCAATACAACACATTCCTGAGTATCACTCTCCATATTTTCAAGTATAGTTGTGGCTGCATCATGTTATGGGTATGCTTGTAATTGATAAAGACGGGAGTTTTTCAGGATATAAAATAAACGGAATGGAGCTAAGCACAGGCAAAATCATAGAGGAAACCGTGGTTCAATCTGCTTTCCACCAGACACTGGAAGATGAATTCACTCTTCAGCAGAGCAATGACCTAAAACACATGGTCAAATCTACACTGGAGTTGCTTACTAAGAAGACCGTGAATGTTCCTGAGTGGCCAAGATACAGTTTTGACGTAAATCTATGGCAAGACCTGAAAATGGTTGTCTAGCAATGATTAACAACCAATATGACAGAGCTTGAAGAATATTGAAAATAATAATGGGTAAATGTTGCATAATCCAGGTGTGGAAAGCTCTTAGAGATTTACCCAGAAAAACTCACAGCTGTAATCACTGCCAAATGTGCTTTCAAATTTCACTTTGTCACTCTGGGGAATTGTGTGTAGATGGGTGAAACAAAATCTATTTAATTATGGAATGGATTAACACCACAATGTAAATTACTTGAATCTGGCTTATTGTGTTGTCAATAACTGATAAATGCATCATGGGCAAGAAACATTGTTTTTAATCAAATCAATTATAGTAGTAGCAAGCTATCAAAGTTGACCTCCGATCCTCATCTACGCGCTCTCCTTCTCAAACTGAACAGAACATAGGCTATCGGCTAGTCAGCGTACAAGGCCTAATCACATTTTTTGGGGGGGGGGAAGAAGACTCTCCTCCTGAACTGTCACCATAGGCTTTCACAGCACAGCCATTGGTTAGACAGCACAAAAAAACGTTTTTGAACAGCAAGATCAGAGCAGGCTCAGGGTTGGAATATCCATTGCAGTGTGCAATGCAGCTTGTTGTATTTTACACCATCCCAGCAGCTATCCTAAAAATATAACTTTGCTTGTGCTTCCCCAAGCATGCACTTCATAGCCTATTACCTATAGGCTATGGATCATTTGACTGAGGCCACATTAAATAGCCTATAGGCAGTGGTGGAAAAAGTATTAAATTGTCATACTTGAGTAAAAGTAAAGATACCTTAATAGAAAATGACTCAAGCAAAAGTGAAAGTCACACAGTAAAATACTACTTGAGTAAAAGTATTTGGTTTTAAATATACGTAAGTATCAAAAGTAAATGGAATTGCTAAAAATAATTAAGTTACAAACAAAGCATTTGTTTTTATTGATTTCGCCAGATCAGAGGCTGTATGTCACGGAACATGACGCTGGAGAGACGAAGTAGGTACGGGGAGTAAACATTTAATAAATAACGGACAAGACAGAAACAGCGTCAGCAAAAGAATACAGACAAAACAAATATAATGCAGCAGCGGGGAACAGAGCTGGGGAACAGACAATTATAGGGGAGGAAATTAACAGGTGATAAGTAAGTCCAGGTGAGTCCGATAACGCTGATGCGAGTGATGAGGGAAGGCAGGTGTGAGCGATGATGGCAGGAACGTGTGATGCAGGGTAATCTGGCGCCCTCAAGCGCCAGGGGAAGGGAAGAGCGGGAGCAGACGTGACACTGTAGGGATGACCTGGGATGTTCTCTTGATAAGTGTATGAATTTGACAATTTTCCTGTCAAAATGTAATGAGTACTTTTGAGTGTCAGGGAAAATGTAAAAATTATATTATTTTCTTTAGGAATGCAGTGAAGTAAAAGTAAAATTTGCCAAAAATATAAATAGTAAAGTAAAGTACAGATAACCTAAAAAAAATGACTTAAGTAGTACTTTAGAGTTTTTTACTTAATTATTTTAACTTCTTAGGGAGCGGCTCCCAAGGTGACGGTTTTGGAGAGTCTGGCGTGCCCAAAGNGGAAAATCCATCCGGATTTACAGTTTTTTTTGTAAATGAGCATCTTCTCCATTGTGCCTATTGCATAAAATCTTATGTAGGACTGAGACTGCAGTACCTATGGCTTCCACTAGATGTCAGCAGTCAACAGTCAAAGACTGGGAATTCTAGCAGTGACTAGAACAGATAGGGAGAGGAAATTGTCAGGCGACGACTTTTGTAAACAATGTTTGACGCGCGCGAGATTGTGAACGCGCACCACTTTATTTTCCTTTCCTATCGTTCACGTTATCGTCCGGTTGAAATATTACAGCAAATATACCCAAAAGGATACCTAAGGATACATTAAAAATGATGTTTGATTTGTTTGTAGAAAGTGTATAGGTATAATTTGAACGTGTTCTCTTCACGGTTCAATGGGCGACTCAACGGTGGATTTTATGATCATAACGCACCAACCAAACGGAGATTTATGGATATAATAAATTAATTTTTCTAACCAAAGAAGCATGGATTGTCTTCATTGGACACTTGGGAAGCCCTCAGCAGAAGTTCATCAAAGGTAAGCGATTTTATAATTGCGATTTTATGCGTTTTGTGAGACCTGTGTTGGGTTATGGATTTATGCTAATGCATAAATATTAGAGGTGCTACCATCAAACAATCAAATGTTGTGCTTTCGCCGTAAAGCCTTTTGGAAATCTGACAACGCTGTGATATTGCCAAGAATCAGAGCTTTTGATGACTATGCTAGCGCCCCACTGCTCCCTAAGTAGTTAACTTCTTAAACCACTGCCTGTAGGCGCACTTGATATTGCACGCCCGGGGGAGAATCAGAGATGAGGGGCGGATTTGTCCATACATCAATATATAGCCTAATAAGCAACTCATTCTAAAAACACAGAAATATTGAAATTTCATCAATTACAAATGACATGACCGTCCTTTGGACTAGATTTAAAAAAAATACTAAACTCTCCCCTTGACTGAAATTAAAAAAAGCATGACCCTCCCCAATTTTCCTCCAGGTAACCATTCTGCACATTTTAATCCGTCCAGATGCATGTCTGTTCTAAGAAATATATTCCCAAATATGTTATTTTCTCTGTTAAACTGTGCACGGAACTGATACACATGATTGTTGCTGACACTCTGATGTTCAGATGATGGGAATTAAATGGTCTATAATGCACCGGCACTCGATTCAAACAGCGGTGTGTAGCCTACTGTAGCTGCTGGCATAGTAATTCAATGAGTATGGTTACATGCCTACAATAATGTGATTATTGTGGTCAATCAGATTCATATAATAGTTTGATTAAAACATTTACATGCTTTGAAAGAAGAACGATTTCTCTACTAATCCTGTTTACATGGACATATCTGAAATCAGGCTACCTGATGGCACTCTGATAAATGCAGAAAAATCACCAATCAAAATAAACATTCTACCACAGGGACCATGTTATTTTTGGTACAGATATTTGATTCTGAGTTCGAACATATAACATTTGTATGTGAAAACTACTTCTAAGACGCATACATTCAGTTGTTCTGAACTCACTTCACTGCTGATAAAGAGGGAGGCTCACTTGGCTGGTGCTAGCACATGGAGATTAAGGTGCTAATAATTTGAAAGATTGCTCAGAAAACCAGGTGTTTTAATCAACGTATGCTTACTTAGATTTTGCACTTACACCGATTAAGGTGTTTACATGACTATTGCATAATCTGCCTACTGCCATAATCAGTTTAATATTGAATTATTACTGTGCATGTAAACATACTCAATGCCTCTACTCTACTTTATCACAAAATAGTTTACCTATTTAAAGTGCCCCCCACACACATTCTGAAATCGCATTTTTGTTCCCCCCAGTTTTATTATTGCAATGTGATACAAAGAGCGGCAACAGTGTGCTTTAGGACCATGCGGACGCATCCGAGTGGGCTATGTGAAGGCAAAGCTTCTGGAAGGCTGGCTGGACACGGGAGAGTTGAGCATAGTTCAGTGTGTATGTGTTGCACTCTTTCACAGAGTTGTAAAAGCAAGCAGAGCAGAAACTGGATACTATTTAGTTGACTGATGTAGCTGGCAAGGTAACTGCTGTTTAACGAAAGAGAAAAAAAATTGTGTTTATTCACAGTGGTGAGCTAGTATTGCAACTGACAAAGAAATGTTAGCTAATGTGTCATCAACCCCTCTCAACTGAGGTGAATGAATTAGCTATGCTAGCTAGTAGCTACCACAGCCAGGTCAGCTCTAGCCATCTGGCAGATAGTAATAATAGCCACCTCATCTCGCTATCTAACAGCAGTTGTTTGTATGGACATGTTTTGTAGCCTTTGTTTTGTCCCATTTCAACAAAAGTAAATTAACTTTAACTTTTCACACTGACACAGTAATAAGCAGCTCTAACGTTCCTAAGTGGCGCAGCGGTCTAAGGCACTGCATTTCAGTGCTACAGGTGTCACTACAAACACCCTGGTTCAATTCCAGGCTGTATCACAACCGGACATGATTGGGAGTCCCATAGGGCGGCGCACAATTGGCCCAGCTTTGTCCAAATTTGGCAGGTGTAGGCCGTCATTGTAAATAAGAATGTGTTCTTAACTGACTTGCCTAGTAAAATAAAGGTTAAATATTATTTTATGTTTTAAATAACATTACAGGCTTCACTGTCATGGTACACTGCAGAGGTCTGCTCAGGACTGATTTCTTCATCCCACACTCCGCCTGTGTCACGATCGCTGACAGAAGTGGACCAAGGCACAGCATGCATGGTTGAGTTAATCATATTTTAATTATAGAACTCACCAAAACAAAAGAAAGTACAACGACCGTAACACAACGTGTAGCGCAACTAACACAATGAACATAAATATCCCACAACTCAGGTGGGGGACTGAACAACCTAAATAGGATTCCAATTAGAGACAACGACTAACAGCTGCCTCTAATTGGGAACCCAAACCAACCAACATAGAAAATACAACATAGAACAAAAACACACCCCTGATCACATCCTGACCAAAACCACCATAGAGCAGCCAAAAGGGCTATCTATGGCCAGGACGTGACAGTACCCCCCCCCAAAGGCGCGTACTCCGACCGCGACCAAAGGTCACTGTGGGGGTCTCTCGGGTGGGTCCTCGCCTTTGGCGGCGGCCCTGGTGCGGGCCGTACCGGCCCGAGAAGACGCACTGGAGGCCTGGTGCGTGAAACAGAAACAGTCCGTGCCAGGCTGGGACGACACCCTAGAGGCCTGGTGCGTGAAGCAGGAACATTACGTGCCAGGCTGGGACGGCACCCTAGCGGCCTGGTGCGTGGAACAGGAACATTACGTGCCAGGCTGGGACGACACCCTAGAGGCCTGGTGCGCAGAGCAGGGACAGGACGTGCCGGGCTCTCGATGCGCACAGGGAACCTGATGCGTGGAGCAGGGACAGGACGTGCCGGGCTCTCGATGCGCACAGGGAACCTGATGCGTGGAGCAGGGACAGAACGTTGCCAGGCTCTCGATGCGCACAGGGGACCTGATGCGTGGAGCAGGGACAGGACGTGCTGGACCCTCGATGCGCACAGGGGACCTGATGCGTGGAGCAGGGACAGGACGTGCCGGGCTCTCAATGCGCACAGGTGACCTGATGTGTGGAGCAGGGACAGGACGTGCTGGGCTCTCAATGCGCACAGGGGGCCTGGTGCGTAGAGCAGGGACAGGACGTACTGGGCTCGCGATGCGCACAGGGGGTCTGGTGCGCGGAGCCGGAACAGTCAGTACCGGTCTCTGAACGAGCACTGGAGACACCGTGCGCTTCACTACATGACCCGGTGCCTGACCAGTGCCATGCTCACTCCGGTAAGCACAGGGAGTTGGCTCAGGTCTCCAACCTGACTCAGCCAACCTCCCCGTGTGCCCCCCCAAAAACATTATTTGGGGCTGCCTCTCGGGCTTCCTCGCCAGCCGTGTTCCCTCGTACTTCTTCCGCTCAGCCATCGCTAACACCAAACCTTCCCTGGGACGGCGATACTCCTCAACCTTCCTCCAGGGTCCCTTTCCAGCCAGGATCTCCTCCCAGGTCCAGAACGTTTTATCCTGCACGGTTGCACGCTGCTTGGTCCTGGTGTGGTGGGATATTCTGTCACGATCGCTGACAGAAGTGGACCAAGGTGCAGCATGCATGGTTGAGTTAATCATATTTTAATTATAGAACTCACCAAAACAAAAGCAAGTACAACGTGTAGCGCAACTAACACAATGAACATAAATATCCCACAACACAGGTGGGGGACTGAACAACCTAAATAGGATTCCCAATTAGAGACAACGACTAACAGCTGCCTCTAATTGGGAACCCAAACCAACCAACATAGAAAATACAACATAGAACAAAAACACACTCCTGATCACGTCCTGACCAAAACCACCATAGAGCAGCCAAAAGGGCTATCTATGGCCAGGACGTGACAGTCTGAACCCCTCTGCCTGCACTTTTTGGCTATCTGTCTGACTCCCACCAGCTACTGCAACAACTGGTCCCAAACCCAACCACAGTCCTGCAATGCTATTTTAGGTGTATGAGACGCAGCTCACTTGACAGCCATGGTCCCAGAAATGTTGCACCCTATAGGCAATATCAAATGTGCAAAAATAACTTAAGAAATAGTTACCAGAGATTCTCACATGCCCTTATATTAGGCTATCTGTATTACTGGTCTATATCAGCCAGTATGCTAGATGTAGTTTGAAGAGAGCAGAGTTGGAGAGACTTGCACTTTCTCTTGAGATATTTTTATAGCCTACATTTTTGGGCAGATTTTCAGACTGAGAAATATGGGTGATCAATATTTAGGCCCATCTCTAGACAATGTAGTAAAGTATTTAGGAAGTACATTTCCATGGAAATATAACTGCCCCGTGCTTCTCTGCCCATGTGTAGGCTACAGTCTACTCTATTTAATTGAGACCACACACGCACCTGATCTGGCAGGTATGGCTACTGAACTGGAAGCAGCAAGAATGATGACAGCGACACTTGTTACATTTAGCATAGGCCTATAGGATATAGTCTACATTTTAGGAGGACGATTTGCAGGCAGAGACAAATAAATGGGTAATCAATACTTATTGAAAATGAAAAGCCGCAACGCTTGCTCACCATGGTAGCCTAACCTACGTGCGCATTGTGACTTTTCCTTTTCAATGATTACATTTGTTTATTTCACCTCAACTCACATTGGTTGAGCTCCCTCCACTTCTTTCCATTATCAAGATTTATTTACAGATGTAATAAACTACAGTGTGATCATATAAGTTCATTTCATATTTAAGTTAACTGTCACGTGATTCTCCGCTCATGTAGGCAGCCTATTCTATTTCAATGAGACCACACATACTAGGTGCACTTGAACTCTACCCCCAACTAGGATAGGTACTGAAGTTGAATAATGCGAAACATACACTACCGTTCAAAAGTTTGGGGTCACTTAGAAATGTCCTTGTTTTTGAGAGAAAAGCTAATTTTCTGTCCATTAAAATAACATCAAATTGATCAGAAATACAGCGTAACTTTGTTAATGTTCTAAATGACTATTGTAGCTGGAAACAGCAGATTTTTTATGGAATATCTACACAGGCGTACAGAGGCCCATTATCAGCAACCATCACTCATGTGTTCCAATGGCACGTTGTGTTAGCTAATCCAGGTTTATCATTTTAAAAGGCTAATTGATCATTAGAAAACCCTTTTGCAATTATGTTAGCACAGCTGAAATCTGTTGTGGTGATTAAAGAAGCAATAAAACTGTCCTTCTTTAGACTAGTTGTGTATCTGGAGCATCAGCATTTGTGGGTTCGATTACAGGCTCAAAATGGCCAGAAACAAAGAACTTAGAGTGTCTAGTTTGAGAAACAGACGCCTCACAAGTCTTCAAAATAAAACATTTTAAGGTGGGAACTGGGAAGGAAATTGTTTTGGGAGAGTTATTGACTAGACTTGTAGGGGTCGGCGTACAGGTGGCTCGGTCTGGCTGGTCGGTCTGGCTGAAATTTGATATAGAGGACGTCTTAATAAAGACAATCAAAAGTCTTTGTATTTTTCAAGAGTTGTTCATTTGTTATGCTATTGGTTAAAGATGCAACACAATATTTATTATTGAATTACCTTTGATGTAGTCAGTCTTATTAATCACTTATTTAATAATGATCTCTTACCTAGCTTGATGACTTGTGGGCATTTTTGCTTACTTTTGTTCTAAATAGAGACGGCATATTGTATTGTGTACAAATGCAGGAAATATGGGGGAAGACCCACAGATCCTTCTAAAACCAAAGTGGTGCCCCTGCCTATTTAGTTAGTAAGCTTGTTGTTGTGTGTTCTATGTGATATAAATATTCCTTTTAAGGGGCATTTAAGTTGCGAGTGATAGGGAGATAAACAGGTAGACTATTCTGACAAGCACTCAATGCACAACAATTATTAATGCAATGGGGGGTAAACAATTTTGAAAGCAGTTTTGTGAAAGCTATTTTGAAACCAGTTTTGGCCTATGTTAAAAAAGCGTGGCGTCCCAGTTTACTATTGCTAACATTATATTTCTTTACTCCTTCAATTGCGCAAGTGGCATCGTTTTACAAACTCGGTTACAACTGGAGTTTAAAGCATGGTTAGGAGGGGTTGCGAAACGAAAGAACGGTTAATTTGGCTCCCCGATTTGCATACTTTTAGTATTGCTTTTTGAGCTCCAGATATCAATTATCTACTCCATGCTATTTTTGTGTTTATTTTGTGTCGTTGTTGCAGGCCATCTAATAATTTGGTCAGGTAAAAATACACATTTCACGATCTGACATAATGGTAGGTAACGTTTTAGGCTATAAATTTGGAGTGACAATTTTTTCATGGTTTTTCAATTTCGAAACCTTACTGAATGATGAGCCGTTTGGGAGCAAAATTAACGGCTCTTTTAGTTGAATGGAGCCAAATGATTACTCGCCATGCCCATCACTACGCAAAAGAGCTCAAAGGAGACAATGCATCTTAAAAGGGCAATGACATACTTTTTAATATATACCCCCCAAAATCTAAAATTAATAAAATTATAATTATTAATAATAACAACAATCCGGATGTTGTGTCCAATGGGATAAATGCAGATGAACAAACTCCGTGCTTCAGTTTATGTATAATTTATAGCAACTATGCTGCATCAGTTGGGCTACAGGTGATAATGCTTATTGCTAATAGCACATCTGATAATAGGTCCAATATGTACACACTTCAGATGTTTTTACTTTTGCATTTCCAATATTTCCCATGAATGCAGATTTGAAAGAATAGTCTCAGATCTCACCTTTGCTCAGTGGAAAGTTCTGCTTTCCTAAAGAAAATAGGAATTCCCATCGACTGGTCACTCTTGATGGAGATACCACTAGGTACAGGTGAGACTGGTCTGTCGGTTTTTAAGGGTTACTTTATAATTGTCAGCAGTCTAAATGCACATCACAGCTTGGCATAGGTTAGTGAGATATTAAATGTGTCTCCAACAAAATGCCTGATTCACTTGATCTATTGCATGAAATAAAGACAAATCATAATAATACTGACTTGTTCGATAGTTGTTACATGATCTTACCTCTTAAGTTTCCTGTCAGTGTCCTGCTCTGCAGGAAAACTCCTTTTAAGGGACAACGCTCCCTCACTCCCTGAGGGACTCATTCTAGAAGCAGTGGCTTCCTCTTCAATCTCTTCTTTCTCCCCAGAGAGACTCATTTTGACCACATGTACACTGGACTTTTAAAACAACACCTTTAACACTTGCATCCTAATGGTACATTAGTTTTAATCTAAACAGAAATACAACTTCTGAGACCGCTATTACTGGTGTAACCCAGCTTGCATCCTTTCTCAAGAAAACACAACTAAACTGAAAGCAGGAAATGGAGGAAAAAAGGCCCTATTTTAACATTGAGGTCATAGAGTTCTGAAACTTTCAGATTATATACAGGGTAGATACCACTATCAATTAATAGAACAAAGATGTTATGTGCTAGAAGTGTGTGGTTGATTTCAGAGTTGTGAACATTGAAAACCAGAGATACATAGCATGCATGTGGATAGGTGGGGAATTATTTCCTCCTGAGCATAAACCCATGAAGTATATTCCAAGTGTAATAAAGCAACGTTAGGAGACAAACATAATGCATCAATCACAAGTGAGATTCTGATCTTCTCTGGAAATTGTCTTATGTCTTAAGATCTGAAAAAGATACAGTGGCTAGCACTGCAGGAGTGGTAGCAGCCTAATGTAACCTTAATTAAGAATGTAATGTAATGTTAATTAACAATGTTGGTTGATGATGACAACACAGGAGAGTCAAATTAGCCTTTGAAATTAACTGTGTACAAGGGGTCCTAAAATGCAACCTCTCCTCGGGGGAATTCATGGCAGAGCTCTGATCAGGATGTGCTGACCACACACCAAAGAAGTGGTTAAAGTAACTATCCAGTGAAAATCTAACTTTTAAAAGTTATTATTCTGTTAACTCATACCCAGATAATGTTGTTGACTCATCCTATTTCCTTATAGATAATGATGTCAATGAATATGTTTAATGAGGGTTTATGCCCACACCATTCAAAAACAGAAAATGGAATGTTAATATCCTCCAAGCACTTGGCACTATGGCCTCCTTTTCTTTCAGTATTGTTAAAGACAAGCAACTTTATTTGAAACTATATTTCAACTGTAACTAGACAAAATAGTATGGCTTATATGGCTAACACCAGCAATACCACACAAAAACTATTTTGACACTAGTTTGTGAAGGGCATCTAAATACTGCTACTAACAGGCCTACTACTACTACTAACAGGCCTACTACTACTACTACTACTACTAACAGGCCTACTACTACTACTACTACTACTACTACTACTACTACTACTACTACTACTACTAACAGGCCTACTGCTACTAACAGGTCTTCTTCTACTACTACTACTAACAGGCCTACTACAACTACTACTAACAGGCCTACTACTACTACTACTACTAACAGGCCTACTACAACTACTACTACTACTAACAGGCCTACTACAACTACTACCAGGTCTTCTTCTTCTTCTACTACCACTACCACCACCACCACCACCAGGCCTACTACTACTACTACTACTACTACTAACAAGCCTACTACTACCACTACCACCAAGCCTACTACTACTACCACTACCACCAAGCCTACTACTACTACTACTACTACTAACAAGCCTACTACCACTACTACTACTACCAAGCCTACTACTACTACTAACAAGCCTACTACTACCACCAAGCCTACTACTACTACTACTAACAAGCCTACTACTACCAAGCCTACTACTACTAACAAGCCCACTACTACCAAGCCTACTACTACTACTACCGGGCCTACTACTACTACTACTACTACTAACGGGTCTACTACTGCTGCTACTACTACAACTGCTGCTAGGTCTACTACTGCTACTACTACTAGGTCTACTACTGCTGCTACTACTACTGCTGCTGCTACTACTAATAATACAGCCTACACCTTCCAATCCTAATATACAGCTTAAAATGCACACAGCATCTCAAATAATTATCAAAATTATGAAAGCAAAAAATATATATATATCCCAATCCACCACAGACAGTAGACCTACATTAGACTGGCTGAAATAACTTTGACGGTCTTGATCTCATAGTAATGATTTCAACAGAAGATAAATAATTTCCCCCTAGTTTGCTGCTGTTTCCAGGATGTGTCCTGTGCACGATATGCTACCCGTTGTCCACTGTCGACCAATCGGCAAGTGTCAGACTTCTCTACGAATAATCAACAAATAGGCCTATTAAGTGTTAA
>QNTS01003847.1:70751-82340 GCA_003317085.1 Hucho hucho
TGACCAAATACTTATTTTCCACCATAATTTGCAAATAAATTCATTAAAAATCCTACAATGTGATTTTCTGGATTTTTTTTCCTCATTTTGTCTGTCATAGTTGAAGTGTACCTATGATGAAAATTACAGGCCTCTCTCATCTTTTTAAGTGAGAGAACTTGCACAATTGGTGGCTGACTAAATACTTTTTTGCCCCACTGTATACAGTATACTGTACATAGAATCGGAGTTGTCAACTGTGATTGAGAGGTCTTGGAGTGGGCAGTTCTTCCCTGGGAGTAAGAGCTTGTCATCGTCTTGTCAAGTCTGAGCTTGAGGTGGTAGGTAGGCCAGAAACCCAGCCGAGATACGTGTCACCACATGGGTGTCAGAGGGGAGGAAGGGGAAAAGAGTTGTGTCGTCCACATAGCAACGATAAGACACCATGTGAGCATATGCAACAGAGTTAAGAAGGTGCCGTAAGCTAACTCCACAGCTAGCTTGAAATGTCGCCAATGGACATATCAAATGAGATATTTCTCTAAAGTTCAATTGGTTCGTACGTTGTCAAGGAGGACGGTCACGCGTGTTTGGGAGCAGAGAATCACTATTTCTAGCCCAGTATGTTACAGGGACAGTGGAGGAAGCTATACTGTAGACAGCACACTGACGTCTGGTTCACATACCTAACAGAATCAATTGACTTGATGTACAGAGAGAACAGGAGAGGACCTAGTACAGAGCCCTGGGGGACAACAGTAGCACAACCTTGTGGTGAAGACACAGACCTTCTCCACAATCACTTGGTAGGAGCAACCTGCTAGGTAGGATGCAATGCAGTGTGCACAGGCTGAGGATATGGTGTTTTATGGTGTCGAATGCAGCAGATTGGTCTAGGCCACTATGGCAACAAAACCATCAGCACCTGCCTGATTACTAACACACACACAGCAGTAAGGAGCTGCTGAGATTGCATGGCTCTCTGCTTTACTGACCAACCACAATACCAACAATGAGATGTTCAGAGTTGTTTTTCGGTGAAAATGCCAAACTGGCATTATTACACTTGTGTAATAGAATGTATTTAATAGTAAAACATCCTGCCTGTTTTCAGATCCACTTTATTTATTTATTTTATTTTTTATTTAACCTTTTTAACTAGGCAAGTCAGTTAAGAACAAATTCTTATTTACAATGATGACCTAGGAACAGTGGGTTAACTGCCTTGTTCGGGGCAGAACAACAGATTTTTTACCTTGTCAGCTCGGGGATTCGATCTAGCAACCTTTTGGTTACTGGCCCAACACTAACCATTAGGCTACTTGCCGCCCCAATTGTTTGATGACATTGTATAATAAAGGTTTTCTGTAATGATTGGGTCCTTGGTACATTATATGTTTCTCAAATGTTTCCTGCCATCAAGCCCCATAGCAAAAGCCACATAGCCTCTTCTATGAGTTTCTTGATACAGTATTTTGAACTTTATAAAAATATGTTATCGAATGCTGACATTTTTTTATGAAAGATCATTTTGGGAACAATGCGTAAATTGAAATGCATTAAATCTATAATATGTAAATAAACTCAGCAAAAAAAAGAAACGTCCCTTTTCAGGACCCTGTCTTTCAAAGATAATTCGTAAAAATCTTCACTTCACAAATCTTCATTGTAAAGGGTTTAAACACTGTTTCCAATGCTTGTTCAATGAACCATAAACAATTCATGAACATGCACCTGTGGAACAGTCGTGAAGACACTAACAGCTTACAGACGCTAGGCAATTAGGGTCACAGTTATGAAAACTTAGGACACTAAAAAGGCCTTTCTACTGACTCTGAAAAACACCAAAAGAAAGATGCCCAGGGTGAGAGAACGTTTCTTTTTTTGCTGAGTTTACATGTATTCATCAAAAGGTATTTGACCATCTATAAACTACGACTACTTATATTCTTATTTTTTTCCCACTGATTTGAACTTTTAATCAATATCTAACTCTTACATTCATTCAATAATACTAGTATTCGTAGCCCAAAAAGCGTATTTTCCCCTCGCATGCAGGTCGTCATATTCAGAGTACAGTTTGACTGATGAGGGTCCATGCAACATTGACTGGGACAAAGCTTCGTTATCACATCGCCAGTTTATCCAACAGTACGTACTTTAGTCTATTTCATGTGTTCAGCCTGGGTGTGTTTGCAGTCTATGTAAATCATTACACTGTGTGTGTGTGTTCTGCACCCATACATTGGAAACACCTCTTTTCTATCACGTTTTGCACCAGTATGTGTAACACACCTCATTTATTCCTAGATATGCCTACTCCAAACCGGTCATCCTTAAAGGTTTCTCGGACAATACGGTACGTGTGAATCAAGAAAGCGATTAAAAATAATAATAATAACTTGTCTCATAGGCCTTACTAACACACTTAATATCAGTCTAGCAATGGGCTCTGGTGAACGTAATTGATCAATGTTTTGTTTTCAGAAATTCCAAATTTTGTGCTCCAAGTCCAGCCTGCTGCAGGAGTATGGAGAGAGGATGGTGAGGCTCAGCACTGCCAACACCTACTCTTACAGGAAAGGTACACACACACACTGTAGTCATCCTAGAAGGTAGTCAGTGTTCTCTATTTGTAGTACATTACTTTGCCTCTTTATTATCATTTAGTGGATGTCCGGTTTGAGGAGTTTGTGGACTTGCTGCTGAGGCCTCAGTCTTTGGACACACTGGGCAGTGGTGAGTTTGGTGTTGAACACCTAATGGTCGTTGAACAGTACATGAGCTCAACAGGCAAACCATGATCCGTAACATAATACAACATGCTATGTGATCACGCTGAAAAGTCAAACATTAACTGAAACAATTTACAGTTCACACAGCCAGACATCCTGTGTCTCTCTTTGCCAGACACTATTTCTTTGGGGACAAAAACTTCACTGAGTGGCACTCTCTGTTTGACAACTACAAGGCACCACGCTACATGCTGCCTCACACCACGGGAGCCTACAGCTTCGGGATCGCAGGTCAGTGAATCTGTGGACCTGTTTGGCTCAGTTAGTACAACTTCCCACGGTTGTGTCAAGTTGGCTGGATGTCCTTTGAGTGGTGGACCATTCTTGATACACACCGGAAACTTTTGAGCGTGAAAAACCCAGCAGTGTTACAGCTCTTGAGACAAACCGGTGCGCCTGGCACCTACTACCATACCCCATTCAGAGGCATATAAATATTTTGTCATGCCTTGTCATCCTCTGAATGGCACACATACACAATCCACATCTCAAATGTCTCAACGCTTAAAAATCCTTCTTTAACTGGTCTCCTCCCCTTCATCTACACTGATTTGAAGTGCATTTAACAAGTGGCATCAATAAGGGATCATAGCTTTCACCTGGTCAGTTTGTCATGCAAAGAGCAGATGTTCCTAATGTTTTGTACACAGTGTATATTAATATATTGTGGATTACACTATACCAGGGTCAAGGGTTGGATATCAGAATCATGTCGTACAGCTGCAGTGGTGTTCAGGGTAGATTCAACGATATGGCGTTACCATCAGTAGCAGGGCGACTTGTACGGGACACAGAGTACGAAGCAAGAGGCAAAACTCTGATGCATTAGCTGCCACCTGCAGCTATCAGGTTGGCAGAGAGCTGAACAAACCTCCATGCACACTGATGCATCTCTGTGAAGAGATAAGAGGACATTTTAATAGTGTGTGACACATACAGCCAGTTACCGTGGTGACTGTAAAGAACAGGCTGTCATCCTATGTTGAAGCTTCGCTCCTGTACCTTCTATCCACCCAACCAGGCCCAGGAACAGGTGTACCCTTCCATTGGCATGGACCTGGCTACTCTGAGGTCATCTATGGCAGGAAGGTAAAATAACACATGAACAACTGCCTATCAAATCATTGTCCGCCTTAATGCTTGATCATGTCTCCTAATAATATCTCACAATCAAGTCAGATTTATTTAAAGTGCATTTCACATGAGTCACAAAACACTTTACATCAATAAAACAACAATAGGACCTTGAAGAGGAAAACAACAAACAAAATGAACGTGTTTTATATACAACTGTCCCAGCGTTCCTAATGACACCTGGCTCAACTGTCCCAGCGTCCCTAATGACACCTGGCTACAACTGTCCCAGCGTCCCTAATGACACCTGGCTACAACTGTCCCAGCGTCCCTAATGACACCTGGCTACAACTGTCCCAGCGTCCCTAATGACACCTGGCTACAACTGTCCCAGCGTCCCTAATGACACCTGGCTACAACTGTCCCAGGGTCCCTAATGACACCTGGTTACAACTGTCCCAGCGTCTCTAATGACACCTGGCTACAACTGTCCCAGCGTCCCTAATGACACCTGGTTACAACTGTCCCAGGGTCCCTAATGACACCTGGTTACAACTGTCCCAGGGTCCCTAATGACACCTGGTTAATGTTAACATTGGTCCAGCACCAGTAGGTAGGCTGGTGTAAGCCTGAATCCAGGGTCAGCCCTGCCGGCTGTTAGCCTTAACACACTACACTACCTGTCATTGATGCTGTTAGCCTTAACACACTACACTACCTTGTCATTGATGCTGTTAGCCTTAACACACTACACTACCTTGTCATTGATGCTGTTAGCCTTAACACACTACACTACCGTGTTGTAATTGATGCACGTCTGTTAAACACAACAGTATGAGATACCTTTTTATTCTCCAACCCCCACAGCGCTGGTTCCTGTACCCCCCGGACAAGGCGCCCCATTTCCACCCCAACTACACCACCCTGTCCTGGGTCAAAGACACATACCCTTACCTGCCTGAGGAGGAGAAGCCCATAGAGTGCACAATCCGGCCAGGAGAGGTCAGAAAACTACCATTAAGGCTGTGTTCACAGGCAGCCCAATTCAGATCTCTCTCCCTCCCCCACTAATTAGTCTTTTGACCAATCAGAGCAGCTCTTTTTACAATAATTGGTCAAGAGATCAGACTTGGTCTGCCTGTGCCAACGCAGCCATAATCGATTAGACACAATGGTTGAATATCGGAATACATTAACTGTCACCCTTCCCTCCATCTACACGGGTCACTAACATGAGCTAAAATGACGTTGTATGCATTTTCCAACATAGAATGGAGATAACAATCAGTCATCATCATTTGGAGGAATTTCAACCATGAAATGTTAAACACATTTAAAACATTTATCAATCAAGGGTCACTAACATGAGCTAAAATGACTTGAGGCATTTTCAACCATTTTTGTTTTTGAAATTTCAACTATGGAATATCATTTAACACTTAAAACAACCATGGGGGTCACTACGTTTGAGACAAACATTTGAGCCCTTGTTTTCACTGAATTGGAATGATAGGCTGCGTTTAGATTATTTCTTATGTCTTTTTGCCTTACCAAGGCAAAGCATGAAGATGATAATATCACTGCCTTTTTGTGTTGTTGCTGATAGGTGCTGTATTTCCCTGACCGCTGGTGGCATGCCACGCTCAATTTGGACACCAGTGTCTTCATCTCCACCTTCCTGGGCTGACCCCTGACCCTGCAACAGACTAAAGGTCATTGCCCATGAACCAAAGCCCTGTTAGAATACTTTCAACATGCATCATTCCTTTTTCCCTCTGAGGTAATCACAGATTTCTTTCACAGTTCTCAACCCCCCTCAGACAGCACAGATCACACAGTGGTTACTGATTGAGGGGGAGCAGGAAGGACGCACTTTCAAAAGTATCCTGTCAACTGAAATGGCACCCCACCACTCCTGTCAACCGAAAACTGTCCAAAAAGTCAAAAGCTGTATTTCCACTGTCGTCATAACTACTATGTAGATCAGTGGTCCATCTGTTCAGAGACAAAGCTGTCAGACGATTGGAACATCTACTGACCAAAAGGAGTTGATGAGTAGTTTGTTCTGACTGTATTCCCTGGAAGTCACACACTGGTTTTCCAGCCCCAGTTGGGACTTTTCCATCGGTTCCATTGTACCAGGTAAACTAGGTCATAATAAAGTTCTTGAAAATAAAAGATGACCAATTGTATCTTGATTATCAATACAAACACTGCAGTCTCTAAGTTGTAGCCTTTTTTATTGGAACACTTGTAGACATAACAGCACGACAGTGAAATAAAGAACATTCACAGTCCCAATGAGGGTCCAGGGAAACTTGACTGTACCCCTTTGGACCCAAGTTCCCACCCCCCTCTTAGGAGGAATCAGGGCCTAGGGGGAGAGGAGTATGTCCCCACCCCTACATGTACAATACTATTGATACACATGACAGACTAACACAACATAACTGTGCATCCTCATATCCAGCAGAGGGTAGGAATATACAGGTTCATTTCAGATTCAGTCATTTTCAGTTGGTAAGTCAAACAGGTCCGTATGGCTGAGAGGAACATATGATTTATGGAATGACGAGGAGAGGAAAGTGATTATCTGTTTGCAGCAGGGTTGAGGAGTTGAATTGAAAATGACCCATTTAAAAAAATATATATATATCAGGATATTTTAATTAATGAATTTGCATTCTAATATTGGCTGAATTTAAAAATGTAATCGACCCCAACCATGCTTTGCAGCCATTGGACTAAGGCTCTAAGCGTGGAATCATTAAAACAAGAGGCCACGAGCAGTAAGTTATACTGAAGAGAAGACAGGCATTCTCAAAGCCAATCAGATGACTGACTTCCATATTCTACTTCAAGCTCCACTTGAGGCACAGACAGGACACCACCTGAAAACATTCAGTGACATGTAAACCAGAGAAAAGACATTACAATTAAACACAGCCTTCAAAAACACCTGTGACTCACACAATTTTAAACCAATCTTTTCTAAGAAAATGTGGAATTGGGTTTACTTTCTTAATTGACTGGAATTGAAATAGAATTGACCCCCAACCCTGACCCCTACTGCTACACACTTCCCCATTCATTAACGCTCAGCTCTGTATGAGCCAGATGAGTGGAAACTCAGCTAGCCAAAATTAGAGGAGACGTCCTTGGTCAAAAAACAACCCTTTGCGCAAAGCCTTCAATGCTCTTCCCGGACCCTTCCATCCAATTAATTACACATATTGCAAAACAGTGAAGATGAGGGCTAGGGTTTCTTTCTATATTATACAACTCATGCTTATACAGTCTTTTCAGCCCTCCAAGAGGATATAGAGAAGTGCTGCATTGTGGTGGTAAGAGATCAGGTTGGGTTTAAAATTGGCCCATCACTCAAGAGGACTACATTGGACCATCTACAGGCCACTCAAGAGGACTACATTGGACCATCTACAGTACAGAGTGGAGAAAAAATGGCGGTGCCTCAGACAGTCCTCTTCCCCATAGAAAAGGAGATTTAAAATAGAAAACAAGTTGTGGAGCATCACCACAAGTAGAGTACATTTAGCCCTGATTGGTCAACCACTGCACTTGTAGACTCAAGGTCTAGCATGTGATTGAGTCGCTGGGTTTAGGAGTCTGGAGTCTGAGTGTAACGTTCAGGCGATTGGCCCAAGGTGTTGGGTACTATATTCTGAATGGGTCTTGTTGTTGGATGATGTGCTCTGATTCGGTGCAGTGTTTGGTAGCATGGTCTGAATTTGTTCTGACTAGTATGAGCAGCTAAGAGAACAATACAATAAATGGGGGGAAAAGGACAAAGATGGAAACAGAGAGAGAGAGAGATGTATATATCAACAGGGGATTTAATGGCAGTCCTAGTAAAGGTGTGTCAGTCTGTGGTGTAGTCTCAGTCCTAGTGAAGGTGTATCAGTCTGGTGTAGTCTCAGTCCTAGTGAAGGTGTATCAGTCTGTGGTGTAGTCTCAGTCCTAGTGAAGGTGTATCAGTCTGTGGTGTAGTCTCAGTCCTAGTGAAGGTGTATCAGTCTGTGGTGTAGTCTCAGTCCTAGTGAAGGTGTATCAGTCTGTGGTGTAGTCTCAGTCCTAGTGAAGGTGTGTCAGTCTGGTGTAGTCTCAGTCCTAGTGAAGGTGTATCAGTCTGTGGTGTAGTCTCAGTCCTAGTGAAGGTGTGTCAGTCTGNGCTGTTAGCCTTAACACACTACACTACCTTGTCATTGATGCTGTTAGCCTTAACACACTACACTACCTTGTCATTGATGCTGTTAGCCTTAACACACTACACTACCTTGTCATTGATGCTGTTAGCCTTAACACACTACACTACCTTGTCATTGATGCTGTTAGCCTTAACACACTACACTAACTTGTTGTAATTGATGCACGTCTGTTAAACACAACAGTATGAGATACCTTTTTATTCTCCAACCCCCACAGCGCTGGTTCCTGTACCCCCCGGACAAGGCGCCCCATTTCCACCCCAACTACACCACCCTGTCCTGGGTCAAAGACACATACCCTTACCTGCCTGAGGAGGAGAAGCCCATAGAGTGCACCATCCGACCAGGAGAGGTCAGAAAACTACCATGAAGGCTGTGTTCACAGGCAGCCCAATTCAGATCTCTACCTCCCCCCACTAATTGGTCAAAAGATCAGAATTGGTCTGCCTGTGCCAACGCAGCCATAATAGATTAGACTGACTGGTTGAATATCGGAATACTTTAACTGTCACCCTTCCCTTCATCTACACAGGTCACTAACATGAGCTAAAATAATGTTCTATGCATTTTCCAACATAGAATGGGGATAACAATTAAGAGTCATCATCATTTGGAGGAATTTCAACCATGGGTCACTAACAAGCTAAAATTACTTTTGAGGCATTTAACCATATAGTTATAGTAGGAGCCATATTTGTTTTTGAAATTTCAACTATGGAATATCATTTTAAACACTTAACAACCATGGGGGTCACTACGTTTGAGGCAAACATGACTTTTGAGCCATTGTTTTCACTGAACTGGAATGATTATTTATTTATAAGATGATAATATCTAGTATTAATAACCTGTCACTCCGATGTCACTGCCTTTTTGTGTTGTTGCTGATAGGTGCTGTATTTCCCTGACCGCTGGTGGCATGCCACGCTCAATTTGGACACCAGTGTCTTCATCTCCACCTTCCTGGGCTGACCCCTGACCCTGCAACAGACTAAAGGTCATTGCCCATGGACAAAAAGCCCTGTTAGAATAATTTCAACATGCATCATTCCTTTTTCCCTCTGAGGTAATCACAGATTTCTTGCACAGTTCTCAACCCCCCTCAGACAGCACAGATCACACACACACACACAGTGGTTACTGATTAGTGAGGGGGAGCAGGAAGGACGCACTTTCAAAAGTATCATGTCAACTGAAATGGCACACCACTCCTGTCAAACGAAAACTGTCAGTCAAAAGCTGTATTTCCGCTGTCGTCATAACTATGTAGATCAGTGGTCCATCTGTTCAGAGACAAAGAAACAAAGCTGTCAGACTATTGGAACATCTACTGACCAAAAGGAGATGAGTGTAGTTTGTTCTGACTGTATTCCCTGGAAGTCACATACTGGTTTTCCAGCCCCAGTTGGGACTTTTCCATCGGTTCCATTGTACCAGGTAAACTAGGTCAAATGTTTTATAATAAAGTTCTTAAATAAAAGATGACCATTTGTATCTTGATTATCAATACAAACACTGCAGTCTCTAAGTTGTAGCCTTTTTTATTGGAACACTTGTAGACATAACAGCACGACAGTGAAATAAAGAACATTCAAGGTCCCAATGAGGGTCCAGGGAAACTTGACTGTACCCCTTTGGACCCAAGTTCCCACCCCCCTCTTAGGAGGAATCAGGGCCTAGGGGGAGAGGAGTATGTCCCCACCACTACATGTACACATAATATTGATACACATGACAGACTAACACAACATAAGTGTGCATCCTCATATCCAGCAGAGGGTAGGAATATACAGGTTCATTTCAGATTCAATCATTTTCAGTTGGTAAGTCAAACAGGTCCGTATGGCTGAGAGGAATGTATGATTTCTGGAATGACGAGGAGAAGAAACTGATAATCTGTTTGCAGCAGGGTTGAGGGGTCGAATTGAAAATGACCCTTTTTTTTTACAGGATATTTTAATTCATGAATTTGCATTCTAAAATCATCTGAATTTAAAAATGTTATCGACCCTAACCGTGCTTTGCAGCCATTGGACTAAGGCTCTAAGAGTGGAATCATTAAAACGAGGTCACGAGCAGTAAGTTATACTGAAGAGAAGACAGCCCTTCTCAAAGCCAATCAGATGACTGACTTCCATATTCTACTTCAAGCTCCACTTGAGGCACAGACAGGACACCACCTGAAAACATTCAGTGACATGTAAACCAGAGAAAAGACATTACAATTAAACACAGCCTTCAAAAACACCTGTGACTCACACAATTTTAAACCAATCTTTTCAAAGAAAATGTGGAATTGGGTTTACTTTCTTAATTGACTGGAATTGAAATAGAATTGACCCCCAACCCTGACCTCTACTGCTACACACTTCCCCATTCATTAACGCTCAGCTCTGTATGAGCCAGATGAGTGGAAACTCAGCTAGCCAAAATTAGAGGAGACGTCCTTGGTCAAAAAACAACCCTTAGCGCAAAGCCTTCAATGCTCTTCCCGGACCCTTCCATCATATTAATTACACATATTGCTTCCCTACATACTGCAAAACAGTGAAGATGAGGGCTAGGGTTTCTTTCTATATTATAGAACTCATGCTTATACAGTCTTTTCAGCCCTCCAAGAGGATATAGAGAAGTGCTGCATTGTGGTGGTAGAGATCAGGTTGGGTTTAAAATTGGCCCATCACTCAAGAGGACTACATTGGACCATCTACAGGCCACTCAAGAGGACTACATTGGACCATCTACAGGCCACTCAAGAGGACTACATTGGACCATCTACAGGCCACTCAAGAGGACTACAATGGAGAGTGTAGAAAACATGGCGGTGCCTCAGACAGTCCTCTTCCCCATAGAAAAGGAGATTTAAAATAGAAGACAAGTTGTGGAGCATCACCACGAGTACATTTAGCCCTGATTGGTCAATCACTGCACTTGTAGACTCGAGGTCTAGGATGTGATTGGGCCACTGGGTTTAGGAGTCTGAGTGTAACGTTCTGGCGATTGGCCCAGGGTACTATATTCTGATTGGGTCCTGTTGTTGGATGATGTGCTCTGATTCGGCGCAGTGTTTGGTAGTGTGGTCTGAATTTGTTCTGACTAGTATGAGCAGCTGAGAGACACAATAAAATAAATGGGGGAAAAAGGACAAAGATGGAAACAGAGAGAGATGTATATATCAACAGGAGATTTAATGGCAGTCCTAGTAAAGGTGTCAGTCTGTGGTGTAGTCTCAGTCCTAGTAAAGGTGTCAGTCTGTGGTGTAGTCTCAGTCCTAGTGAAGGTGTGTCAGTCTGTGGTTTAGTCTCAGTCCTAGTGAAGGTGTGTCAGTCTGATGTAGTCTCAGTCTGTGGTGTAGTCTCAGTCCTAGTGAAGGTGTGTCAGTCTGATGTAGTCTCAGTCCTAGTGAAGGTGTGTCAGTCTGGTGTAGTCTCAGTCCTAGTGAAGGTGTGTCAGTCTGATGTAGTCTCAGTCTGTGGTGTAGTCTCAGTCCTAGTGAAGGTGTGTCAGTCTGATGT
>QNTS01003847.1:87661-108742 GCA_003317085.1 Hucho hucho
CATCTCAATAGTCTAGTAGCTTCCTCTCCTCATCTCCTCTCAATAGTCTAGTAGCTTCCTCTCCTCACCTCCATCTCAATAGTCTAGTAGCTTCCTCTCCTCATCTCCTCTCAATAGTCTAGTAGCTTCCTCTCCTCATCTCCTCTCAATAGTCTAGTAGCTTCCTCTCCTCATCTCCTCTCAATAGTCTAGTAGCTTCCTCTCCATCTCAATAGTCTAGTAGCTTCCTCTCCATCTCAATAGTCTAGTAGCTTCCTCTCCATCTCAATAGTCTAGTAGCTTCCTCTCCTCACCTCCATCTCAATAGTCTAGTAGCTTCCTCTCCTCACCTCCATCTCAATAGTCTAGTAGCTTCCTCTCCTCACCTCCATCTCAATAGTCTAGTAGCTTCCTCTCCTCATCTCCTCACCTCCATCTCAATAGTCTAGTAGCTACCTCTTAATTTCCTCTCCTTAATCTACACCGATCTGAAATCCAAAGACTGGTGAACACTACCTGGTAGATGTATACTGGGAATTTATTTTGACACTTGTCCAGTTCTTTAAAATGAGTACAGATGAAGGAGGGAAGACAGGAGGCCTACGGGACAGGGGGACTACGGGATAGGAGGCCTATTTCGACTAGTGAGATGCACCCTCTGTGTCTGGACCCTTGATTACCACCTAGGTCACCTGCCCACCTCTCTGCAGGTTGCCGATGGCTTCGTCGTAGTTCTCCATCTCCAGGTGACACTGACCCAAGAAGAAGAGGGCCTTGACTGAATGGGGGTCCAGCTCCAGCGCCTGCTTGCAGTCGGCTAGGGCCTTGTCATGTTGCTGCAGCTTCACGTTGCACAGTGCCCGGTTGGTGTAGTACACAGACACTGAGGGGTTCCGCTTCTAGGGACAAACACATTATTCACTATTTCTATCCCCCTTTCTCACACCCTTATCCCATTCCTAAGTATGGCACGCTTACACACACACACACTTCGCTACAAGAGACAGCTGCCTTTCTATGTCTCGGAGTGAGGTTACAATTTGGGGCACTACCTCAGTTCCACCCACACACACACACACTCCACACTCTCTCTTTCTTTATTTCTCTCCCCCCTTCTCCCAACCCCTTGTCCTTACGATGGCTTTGCTGTAGCAGGCGGCCGACTCCTGGTACTTGCGGCTGAGGAAGAGGCGGTTGCCCTGCTCCTTCCACTCCTGCGCCGAGACACTCTTCTCTGGGCTGCCCGCCATATTGTCCGCCGGCCCCGCTGTGGCGGCGGCCTCTCCGCTCTGCTTCCCTATGCTGCTACCGGTGTCTCAGGCCAGGCTGCGGCTGGCTGGGGGGAGAATGCATAAGTTCCAAGACATCAACAGTTTGGGTGGGGGAAGCAGATGAAGGAGTTTAATTTGAGGGGTGTTGCCGGTCTGCTCCTATAAACAGTGATTGAGGGGTGTTGCTGGTCTGCTACTATAAACAGCGATTGAGGGGTGTTGCCGGTCTGCTCCTATAAACAGTGATTGAGGGGTGTTGCTGGTCTGCTACTATAAACAGTGATTGAGGGGTGTTGCCGGTCTGCTACTATAAACAGTGATTGAGGGGTGTTGCCGGTCTGCTACTATAAACAGTGATTGAGGTGTGTTGCTGGTCTACTCTCCTGTAAACAGTGTTTCCCAGCCTGTAGTTAATTTGTAGTTAACTAGCACAATGGTTGGATAAAATAACAGGGGCTAGCTTGCTACATCGTTTGATTTGACAGTTGCACTGAAGTAAAGATATTGTAATTACTTCGCCACCATGGCCTATTTATTGCCTTACGTTCCTTATTGACTGTATGTTTGTTTACTCCAATGTGTAACTCTGTGTTGTTGTATGTGTCGAACTGCTTTGCTTTATCTTGGCCAGGTCGCAGTTGTAAATGAGAACTTGTTCTCAACTGGCCTACCTGGTTAAATAAAGATGAAATAAAAAAGATACAGGAAAAATAGTCAACTCTAGCTAGCTGGCAAGCTTCCAAATAGCTGCAAGCATAACGCTAGCTAGCCTGTTACCGTTTCGATGCCCTCCCCTCAGGTGTCAAGCGGCCTCTCCGACTTCGCCCTGGTTCTGGCCTCCTCCCACAGCTCGTCTGTCTGCCTCTTCCAACACAGACAGGTGAATAGTTTGGAATATAGCTAGCTAGCGAACTGCCTAACGACAACGAAAAGCACAGCTATCCAAACATGTGTATAATCAATTGATACTATTTGACGTAGTGTAGTCTGTAGTGTTATGTTCGCTGGGAGGATCCGCTAGTGCGCAGCCAGATAACTAGCTCATGTTTTGATCCATTTCTGGTAGTCCTTGATGATGACGCGTTTGTAAACGGAAGTGTTTTCAGCTAAAATATCGTCATCAACTCGCGCCTCGTTGTTTTGGAAAGCAAGCATGGCAGGTACAGTAACTGGCGTAGCTGTGCCTAAACATTCTTTATCAAAACTACAATCTTTAAATGGGCTTTTTGCCATTTATAAAAAGGAAGGACCTACGTCTGCTGATGTTTTAAACTCATTAAAAGAGGCACTCCTCAAAGAGGCCGGTGTGAAAGATCCTAATCCCAGAAAAAGGAAGAAGCAAGCTCTGAAAATGGGGCATGGCGGGACTCTGGACAGCGCAGCCTCTGGTGTGCTCGTTGTTGGGATTGGAAATGGAACAAAGATGCTTAGTACTATGCTTGCTGGTTCAAAGAAATACATGGCTGTTGGAGAGTTGGGAAAAGCAACAGACACCCTTGACGCCACAGGCAATGTGGTTCATGAGAAGCTGTATGATCACATTACCAGGGAAGCCTTTGAGGAGAAGTTGAAGCAGTTCACTGGGGACATCATGCAGGTTCCTCCACTGTACTCTGCACTGAAGAAGGATGGCAAGCGTCTGTCTGTCCTGCTGAAGCAAGGCCACGAGGTGGAAGCCAAACCTGCACGGCCGGTCACAGTGTATAACCTGTCGCTGCAGGACTTCACTCCCCCCCTCTTCACTCTTGATGTTGAATGCGGTGGTGGATTTTATATCAGAAGCTTGGTGGACGACCTGGGAAAAGCGCTCTCGTCGTGTGCCCACGTGAGGAAGCTGATCCGGACCAAACAGGGCCAGTTTACCCTTGACGACCACACGCTGCAGGAGGAACACTGGACACTGCAGCACATCGTTCAGTCCATGCAGCCCTGTCCCGGGTCAGAGGTCACCAAGGAGGATGGCACAAAACCAAGCTCAAACCTGGGGGTTAAACGGGCCCCGAACGCCCAGGTGAAGGGAGATAAGAATGGCAAAGATGAAAAGGGGGAGTTATAACCCCCCCTCAAAGTCACAATGTCCCCTCTATATGAGCGCCTAAGGCAGCGTTTTGGTTGTCTGCCCCTCCCCGGAGGTGTGCACTTGTTCATTCCCTCTCATGCATGTAAAAGCATTGATTTGGTGCAAGCATGGCTGGTGGGAATTTACAACATATTCCTCATGCCGGTCCATTCTTTGGCGGAAGCCTGTTGAACCAGTCCCTGCACTGTTACATGCATCATTTCTGTTGATGTGTGTATTACTAGAATATGATATTGTCATTGGAATTGACCAAAGACAATTTCATGTTTTTTGCTTGTTTTTTGTTTATAGATGAAATAATTAATTTAGCATTTTTAAATATTGGTTTTATTTTGTTGAATTATACTGTCTTATTTTGTCATGCATTTTGAGGTTTTGTTTTGAGTATTGTTACTGTCAAAGATCTTTACACCATCTAGTGTTGCCACAAGATAAGACATGGTCTCTACACCATCTAGTGTTGCCACAAGATAAGACATGGAAGCAACTTGAAATGTAACTCCCATACCTTTCTAATTGACAGCAGTGCATGTCAGAATTAATAAACAATAACAAAAGTCTCCACTTATTTTTTTGTTGTTAGTTTTTTGCAAATGTTTTGTTGTAAACACAGAGATGGTGTTTCTCGTATTGAGGTCATAATAGCCTAGTCATGTTTGGTTTTCTTAGTATGTTCATTGGGCCCCCAAGAAGCCTTGCACATATGAAGTTGCTAGAGAGCACATTCAAATCCTCAATAAGACATTTGGTTAAATTCAATCCACTGTACATTTATTTGAGGATACTACACTGAACAAAAATAAAAACATAAAGTGCTGGTTTCATGAGCTGAAATAAAAGATCAGACATTTTCCATACGCACAAAAAGTTTATTTCAGTCCAATTTTGTGCACACATTTGTTTACATCCCTGTTAGTGAGCATTTCTCCTTTGCCAAGATAATCCATCTACCTGACAGGTGTGGCATATCAAGAAGCTGATTAAACAGCATGATCATTACACAGGTGCACCTTGTGCTGGGGACAATAAAAGGCCACTAAAATGTACTGTTTTATCACACAACACAATGCCACAGATTACTGAAGTTTTGAGGGAGCATGCAATTGACATGCTGACTGCAGGAATGTCCACCAGAGCTGTTGCCAGATAATGTAATGTTAATTTCTCTACCATAAGCTGCCTCCAATGTCGTTTTAGAGAATTTGGCAGTATGTCCAACCGACCTCACAACCGCAGACCACATGTAACCACGCCAGACAAGGAACACCACATCCGGCTTCTTCACCTGCGGGATCATCTGAGACCAGCCACCCGGACAGCTGATGAAATTAGGTTTGCACAACTGAAGAATTGTTGCACAAACTGTCAGAAACCGTCTCAGGGAAGCTCATCTGCGTGCTCGTCTTCCTCACCAGGGTCATGACTGCAGTTTGACGTCGTGACCGACTTCAGTGGGCAAATGCTCACCTTCGATTGCAACTGGGGTGCTGGAGAAGTGTGCTCTTCATGGATGAATCCAGTTTTCAACTGTACTGGGCAGATGGCTGGCAGTGTGTATGGCATCGTTTGGGGTGAGCAGGCTGCTTATGTCAATGTGAACAGAGTGCCCCATGGTGGCGGTGGGGTTATGGTATGGGCAGGCATAAACTACGGACAATGAACACAATTGCATTTTATCTATGGCAATTTTGAGATACCGTGATGAGATCCTGAGGCCCATTGTCATGCCATTCATCTGCCGCCATCACCTCATGTTTCAGCATGATAATGTATGGCCCCATGTCGCATCTGTACACAATTCCTGGAAGCTGAAAATGTCCTAGTTTTTCCATGGCTTACATACTCACCAGAATTGTCACCCATTGAGCATGTTTGGTATGCCCTAGATCAACAAGTATGGCAGCATGTTCCAGTTATAGCGAGCCTAAATAAGTTCAGGAGTAAAAGTGTGCTTAACAAATCACATGAAAAGTTGCATGGACTCATTCAATTCAATAATAGTGTATAACATGATTGTTTTATGACTACCCCATCTCTGTACCCCACACATATGTAAGGTCCCTCAATCGAGTAGTGAATTTCAAGCACAGATTCAACCACAAAGACCAAGGAGTTTTTTTTTCAATGCCTTGCAAAGAAGGGCACAGATTGGTAGATGTGTACATTTGTTTTGTTTAAAGCATAAGCTGAATATCCCTTTGAGCATGGGGAAGTTAATTAGGCTTTGGATGGTGTATAAATACACCCAGTCAGTACAAAGATACAGGCGTCCTTTCTAACTCAGTTGCCGGAGAGGAAGGAAACTGCTCAGGGATTTCACCATGAGGCTGATGGTGATTTTAAAACAGTTAGATTTTAATGGTTGTGATATGAGAACTGAGGATGGATCAACAACATTGTAGTTACTCCATAATAGTAACCTAAATGACTGAGTGAAAAGGAAGCCTGTACAGAAGAAAAATATTCCAAAACATGCATCCCGTTTGCAACAAGGCACTTCTACATTGCTTGCTGTTTGGAGTTTTAGGCTGGGTATCTGTATAGCACTTAGTGACATCGGCTGATGTAAAAAGGGCTTTAGAAATAAAGTTGATTGATTGAAGTAATACTGCAAAACAATGTGGCAAAGAACTGAACTTCTTATCCTGAATACAAAGCGTTATGTTTGGGGAAAATCCAACACAACACAGCACTGAGTACCACTTTCCATATTTTCAAGCATGGTAGTGGCTGCATCATGTTATGGGCATGCTTGTCATTGGCAAGGACTAGGGAATTGTTTTTAGGATGAAAATAAATCGAATACAGCTAAGCACAGGCAAACTCCTAGAGAAAAACCTTGTTCAGTCTGCTTTCCAAAAGATGCTGGGAGACAAATTCACCTTTCAGCAAGACAATAACCTAAAACAAGGACAAATCTACACTGAAGTTGCTTACCAAGATGACATTAAATGTTCCTGAATGTCCTAGTTACAGTTTTGACTTAAATCGGCATGAAAATCTGTGGCAAGACTTGAAAATGGATGTCTAGAAATGATCAACAACCAACTTGACAGAGCTTGAAGAATTTAAAAAAGAATAAATGGCTAAATATTGTACAATCCAGGTGTGCAAAGCTCTTAGACTTACCCCAAAATACTCACAGCTGTAATCGCTGCCAAAGGTGTTTCTAACATGTATTGACGCAGTGAATATTTATTTAATCAAGATAGTGTTTTACTTATTTTACATTCGTAATAAATGTTTGAATTTTTGTACCACTTTGACATATTTTTATTTTTGTAAATCGTTGACCAAAAATAAAAACAACAAAATGTGGAAAAAGTCAACAGGTGTGAATACCTTCTGAAGGCACATTAATTTTTTAAACCTTTATTTAACTAGGCAAGTCAGTTAAGAACAAATTCTGGCCTAGGAAAAGTGGGTTAACTGCCTTGTTCAAGGGCAGAAGAACATATTTTTACCTTGTCAGCTTGGGGATTTGAACATGCAACCTTTCGGTCACTAGTCCAATGCTCTAACCACTAGGCTACCCTGCCCCCCCAAAAATTGGAAAATTGTTCTATTGTTCGATCATTAGCCAGCTTCTGACATTCTTTTAAAATGAAGTTATGACTATACAGTATATATGTATATATATATATATATACACATATATATATATATATATATATATATACACATACATATATATATCATATATATATATATATACACACACACATATACATATATATATACACACACACACACACACACACACATATATATATATATAATTTTACATTCTTTGTTCAGAGGAATAACGGAGAGATACAACATAACAGTATTGTAAACCCACGGGCCATTCTGTACTCAAGTATACTTCATTAGCTTAGCACCTAAGTGTGACCACAACCTTTTCTAAAACCCCTGTCCCACCCATTGGGACATTTACTTTCTGAAAGACACTGCTTAGATGTAGTCTAGTCTATTTGAGAGAAATGGCTGCAGTTGGGGATTGAAGTCTAAGCCCAAGACAAAGAGGCTCAGTGAATGTGGTTTGGAATGCGTACAGGTGGGTCAGTTTGTCAGACTCCGAGGAGATTTTGTAGAAGGACAGGATGCCGGCCGGCCAGTCCAGAAACACCCCTATTCTATAGGACTCATTTGATTTATTTCAGGGAGCCGTAAATTGTGAATCATTTTTTTATGCCGGGCATGAAACTTATCCTTTGAGGCCAAGAAACAGCATTCCGTCCTAGCATTACATTGTCACCGGCTCCTTTCCTCTCTAACTGCTTGTAGGCCATGCCAATATGTACGTCGTGTAGACACTCAACGTCCAGGTAATGCTGCCCGCAGAGGCCCTCCTTGCACAGCACCTGGTTGCATTCATCAAACCTCTCATCGGGGCTGGGATCGTGCTGCTCCTTCCTCTGGCACGTCACTTTCCTGTTCCCCTCAGACAGGGGCAGGAAAACATTTACTGTGCTGGGGTCTAGTGTGACCTCACTGGCATCTGAAATTTGTAGATTAGAAGTTTCAGTTATCTGCTACACAAGCTTTGCTGTCACACTTGACACTATTATAAATTGGTACATAGTCCTCCTACATGTCAAATATTCTATAGAGACCACTGTGAATCACTGTGTTCATAAAGGTGAGAATGATAAAATGGACATTTACTCACATTTCTGCAGACCTGGGTTATTCCTGCTCTCTCCTCTGTGGTCCAGGCTGAAAAACACACAAAATAAAGAGGAATGAATGAAAGCCTGGAAATGCTCATACTACTCAGGGGATGCAGTATAATAACACTAGGATGTAACAAGGCTCATATCTAGAAGGTTGAATTAGTTTAATTAAATAGTTGAATTGTTAAAGTTCTAATCTCTCAATGTTTAGCTCTACTCATTAATATTTTATTCAGAGGCACGTTTGTATTCACTTCAGCTGAAGCGGGAAATCCAATTCAACGGATCTGAGGGGATTGTAGCTCAGATCCAGCTCTTTCATCTGGAAGGATTCTGACCTCAAAGCTATGGCCAGGACAGAGGACACATCCTCAGGCAATGTGATCAAACAGCCAGATAGCCTGTAAATGAGAATAGGAAAAATAATTACTGAAAACATATAAATTTGTTTCACCATTAAAACTAGAAACATTGAACATTGAAGAACCATCTATATCCATAGGTCAGCACAGTGATCAGCACAGAGATGAACCCCTTCAAATGTGTCATTGTCTTATTTGGTACTGCTGTACATACCTCAGTGCTTGCAGCTTGCAATGCTTGTGGAGGGCAAAAGCAAGCAACTCTGCCCCCGGGTCCCCAAGGTCATTGCAGCTGAGGTCCAAGTTCAGAAGTTTTGAGATGGGACAAGTCAGCACTTCGCAGATTGCCTTGACACGCCAATTCCCACATTATTGTGGCGTAGATTCAGGGTTTCCACCTTGCAGTTGGGGTTCCGCAGCCCACAGCAGAGGCGGATCACCCCTTCATCGCCCAGGTTGTTGTGTCCCAGGTCGAAGACTGTCAGATGGGAATTCTCAGCCGGAAGAACTGAGACAGTACAGTTTCACACTCCAGTGCTGTGATGTCACAAATGTTGAGTCTGTGAAAAAGATTGAGATTATAATTGCCATTCAACTTTCCAATTTATACTGTACGTGAAAAAATAAAAACAATGTACTTGTGCGATATAAACATGCTACACAAATAGTGAGTGATACTTACAACGCTCTAGTGCAAGACAGCAAAGCAGGAGCCAGTCTGCGAAAAGCTTCCTCAGAAGTTTTGTTATTCCTGAAGTCAAACTCTTCAGGCTTCTCTGACATAATGAACATATATGCCAGGAGAGAACACTGAAATGGAGTTGGCTGTGTGTCTGAAGGCGAGACTTGGTTGTTGTCATTCTGTAAAATGGTGTGGTCCTTCAGCTGAAGCAGACAGTTGGAAGGACCTCTCTAGAGAGAGGTCCTTCCTTCTCAACATCTTGATATATCCGATTAACATTTTGTTGCATTCTGAACCGCTGTTTTTTTCCCCAGAATGTCTTTAAGGAGGGCCCGGCTGGAGTCGTGAGAGATCCCGAAAAAGAAGCGTGTGAAAAGGTCCAGGTGTCCATTTTTACTATCTAATGCACAGTCCAGAACACCTTTGAGAAAATCTAACAAAGTGCCCCCTTTCCTCTTTTTGATTAAGGCTTTCACTGAGTCAGTCCTGCCATTTTCAAACTCATGAAATGCGTACAGAGCAGCAAAGAACTCCTGAACACTTAAGTGTACAAAACAATACACTTTTTTTGGATATAGTCCATGCTCTAATTCTACAAATTCTGTACACAGGCCAGGGCATGTAGCAGCTTCCATGATACTAATACCACAGTTTGCCAAGTCCTGTTCTGTAAAGAGCACATTTTGACTTTCCAGGTTCTGATACGCTAGCTTTCCCAATTTCAAAAGGATGTCTTTGTTTGACATCAAAGGATGTTGTTTGTCCTGTGTTGGTCCAGGCTTCTTGAAACTGAGACTTGTTTGGATCTTAATGTAATGCATGTACATTTCAGAGAGGGTTGTAGGCAAAGATCGAGGCTTTGGCCCGCTCTTGTTGTCTTTACTCAGTATATCCTGAAGCACAGTTACTGCCATCCAGCAGAACACCGGTACATGGCACATGATGTAGAGGCTCCGGGTTGCTTTAATGCCCGAGATCATGCGGCTGGCCATCTCTGGATCTCTGATCTCTGTTTCCTGAAGTACTCATCCTTTTGAGCATCATTGAACCCTCTGATCTCTGTAACTCGATGACAATAGTCTCTGGGGATCTGATTGGCCGCTACTGGACGGGAGGTTATCCAGAGGAGAGCCCCAGGGAGAAGACGGCCAGTGATGAGGTTTGTAAGCAAAACGTCCATTGAAGCAGACTCCGACACATCAGATACCAGCTTGTTTTCAATTTCATCAAACTCTAGTGGCAGCTGGCTCTCATCCAGGCCCTCAAGGATGAACAAAACCAAATGTTCATCATACATCTTCCTAACGTTTACGTCTTTAAGTTCAGGGTAGAAGAGCTGAAGAAGTCCATGCATACTGTACCGGCCTTTTATCAAATTCAGCTTCCGGAAAGATAGGAGGAACAGAAAATCTAGATCTTGATTCTCTTTTCCATCTGCCCAGTCCAAGTTGAGCTTCTGAGCTGCCACAGTTTTCCCAATGCCAGCGATTCCCTTTGTCATCACACATCTGATAGTTTCGTCTTCGGCAGGCTTGAAGATATCTTGGAATTTTATTACAGAGGCCACAGAGTAGTTTTTGAGGTGTGCCGTCTCAGCTTGCCACACCTCGTGTTCCTTATTGATGCTGGTAGAATCACAGGTGACAATGTACAACTCTGTGTAGACCTTGTTAAGTACTGATGTGCTTTGGGTTCCAATACCCTCTAGTATGCTTTCAGACTTAATCTTCTGGTGTTTTTTAATCTCATCTCTGATGCGAAGGAGGTCTTGAAAAAGAGCAAAAACAATTAGGGAGAAATTTGTCTGTTTCTCCTCTGGGATAACAACTAAATTTGACTTACTTTCTTTCTCCTTGTTCTGGTCATACAGTGGCATCGGTCGTGACTGTGGCGGCTACAGGAATTAACAAGACAAAATTGTAGATTTCAAATACAGAATTTCAAAAACATATAGGAGTTTGTTGGCAACACTCCATAATCTTATAAAGATTGTCTATAAGAAATGTATTACCTGCTGGTCAATCATATCACCTCCAGGTGCCAACAAACTCCTATATGTTTTTGAAATTCTGTATTTGAAATCTACAATTTTGTCTTGTTAATTCCCCTCCTCATCTTGGCCAAGAGAAAAAAAACATTTAATAAACACCACAATAAACTAGGTTAGCAGAGCAACTTATAAAGACGCATACAATATACAGTTGAAGTCGGAAGTTTACATACACCTTAGCCAAATACATTTAAACTCAGTTTTTCACAATTCCTGACATGTAATCCTTGTAAAAATTCCCTGTCTTATGACAGTTAGGATCACCACTTTATTTTAAGAATGTGAAATGTGAGAATAATAGTAGAGAGAATTATTTATTTCAGCTTTATTTCTTTCATCACATTCCCAGTGGGTCAGAAGTTTACATACTCTCAATTAGTATTTGGTAGCATTGTCTTTAAATTGTTTAACTTGGGTCAAACGATTCTGGTAGCCTTCCACAAGCTTCCCACAATAAGTTGGGTGAATTTTGACCCATTCCTCCTGACAGAGCTGGTGAAACTGTATCAGGTTTGTAGGCTGACTCCTTGCTCGCACACGCTTTTTCAGTTCTGCCCACAAATGTTCTATAGGATTGAGGTCAGGGCTTTGTGATGGCCACTCCAATACCTTGACTTTGTTGTCCTTAAGCCATTTGCCAACAACTTTGGAAGTATGCTTGGGGTCATTGTCCATTTGGAAGACCCATTTGCGACCAAGATTTAACTTCCTGACTGATGTCTTGAGATGTTGCTTCAATATATCCACATAATTGTCCTACCTCATGATGCCATCTATTTTGTGAAGTGCACCAGTCCCTCCTGCAGCAAAGCACCCCCACAACATGATGCTGCCACCCCCGTGCTTCACAGTTGGGATGGTGTTCTTTGGCTTGAAAGCCTTCCCCTTTTTCCTTCAAACTTAACGATGGTCATTATGGCCAAACAGTTCTATTTTTCCTTCATCAAACCAGAGGACATTTCTCCAAAAAGTAAGATCTTTGTCCCCATGTACAGTTGCAAACCGTAGGCAGGCTTTTTTATGGCGGTTTTGGAGCAGTGGCTTCTTCCTTGCTATGTCTATATAGGACTTGTTTTACTGTGGATATAGATACTTTTGTACCTGTTTCCTCCAGCATCTTCACAAGGTCCTTTGCTGTTGTTCTGGGATTGATTTGCACTTTTGGCACCAAAGTACGTTAATCTCTAGGAGACAGAACGCGTCTCCTTCCTGAGCGGTATGACGGCTGCGTGGTCCCATAGTATTTATACTTGCGTACTATTGTTTGTACAGATGAATGTGGTACCTTCATGTCACGTCCTGGCCATAGATAGCCCTCTGGGCTCTTTATGGTGGTTTTGGTCAGGACGTGACTAGGGGGATTATTGTTTTTCTATGTTGGTTTTTCTATGTTTGGTTTTGTGTGTGGTTCCCAATTGGAGGCAGCTGTTATTCGTTGCCTCTAATTGGGGACCATACTTAGGGTGTTCTTTTTCCCACCTGTGTTGTGGGTTATTGTAGTGTATGCGCTACGTGTTGTTTCGTCATTGTTTTTGACGGTTCACATGAATTAAAATATGTGGGACTCCACGCACGCTGCGCCTTGGTCCATTTCTTATGACGATTGTGACAGAATAACCCACCATTCCAGGACCAAGCAGCGTGCAAAAACGGTGAAGGAGAGTTGGACCTGGGAAGAGATTCTGGGGGGTTGCGAGACCCTTCCTTGGCGGGAGTCGCCGAGGAGAGAAGAGGGACAGCGACGACGCCGGGGTCCGCGGCAAAAAGAGGAGCCCAAGGAAAATCCCAAGATTTTTTTGGGGGGGGGAAACATGGGGCGAATGGGCGAGAGCCAGAGCCCGAATGGAGGAATATAATGAGGTTTAGGGAAGGATATCGAAGAGAGGTATTGGCGAGGAATGAGCTGCAGCGCAGGCGCCTAGAGGAGTGTCTTCCCAGCCCGGTACGTCCTGTGCCGTCTCTCCGCACTCGCCCTGAAGAGCGTGTCACCAGTCCGGTGCAACCTGTGCTGGCTCCACGCACCAGGCTTCCAGTGCGCCTTCCCAGCCCGGTGAGACCTGTGCCGGCTCCACGCAACAGGCTTCCAGTGCGCCTTCCTAGCCCGGTGCCAGGGTCGGAGCCTTCCTCTGCACCGAGGTCCAAGCCGGGCACGGCGTTCAGCCCGGCTATATGGCCGGATCCGTGGGCTAAGTGGGTGCTATGTCCCGCACCGGAACCGCCACCGACGCTAGTCACCCACCCTATGGAGGTTTGGTCAGGACGTGACTAGGGGGAATATAGGGTCTATTATTTGTTTTCTATGTTTTGGTTTGTATGGTTCCCAATTAGAGGCAGCTGATTGTCGTTACCTCTAATTGGGGATCATACTTAAATTGTTCCTTTTTCCACCTGTGTTTTTGGGTTATTGTTTCTGGTTAGTGCCTGTGTGCGCTACGCATAGTGTCCGATTTCGTTATTTCTTTATTGTTTTGTTGTATGTTACTGCTATTAAAAGTATGTGGAACTATATACACGCTGCGCCTTGGTCTACTTCTTTCGACGATCGTGACACTTCAGGTGTTTGGAAATTGCTTCCAAGGATGAACCAGACTTGTGGAGGTCTACAATTTTTTTCTGAGGTCTTGGCTGATTTCTTTTAATTTTCCCATGATGTCAAGCAAAGAGGCACTGAGTTTGAAGGTATGCCTTGAAATACATCCACAGGTACACCTCCAATTGACTCAAATGATGTCAATTAGCCTATCAGAAGCTTCTAAAGCCATGACATAATTTTCTGGAATTTTCCAAGCTGTTTAAAGGTACAGTCAACTTAGTGTATGTAAACTTCTGACCCACTGGAATTGTGATACAGTGAATTATAAGTGAAATAATTTGTCTGTAAACAATTGTTGGAAAAATGACTTTTGTCATGCACTAAGTAGATGTCCTAACCGACTTGCCAAAATTATAGTTTGTTAACAAGACATTTGTGGAGTGGTTGAAAAACGAGTTTTAATGACTCCAACCTAAGTGTATGTAAACTTCCGACTTCAACTGTAAACAGTGATCCACCCATGTTTTGCACCAAAAGTCCCGACACCGGCTTCTCTCACCATGAACATTTATTATGATCACATCCCGAACAGAATTCCCAATTAGCATTGGTGCACAAACGTTGCTTCCTTTAGTTGCTCTGTTTGCAATAACAAGTGGCGCTCTGTGTTCAGCAGGTGATCCTCCAGCGTGGTTGGCCTTAGACAGAGGTGTCACATCCATCACATTGGGTGTGTATGGAAAGAAACAATAACAGATTAGCCTCGTCACCCCATACCATAGAGATGTACTAGAGAGCTCATCTTCAATCTTCAGAAATGGCCACTTCTGTGACAACATGGCCAAAGCCATTGAGGGCTATCTCCATTTTAAAGTAGTCAGTTTCTTCTTTACTTCTATGAGTGTAGTGACACTTCATAAATAAACTTAATAGGATCATACCACCACCTACTGTGCTGGAGTTTAGCTGCATACTGTGCTGCAGTGTGTTTAGTCCAAACAGGTACAGACTCAAGGTTGGTGATTTACTGCCACCTGCAGTTAAAGAATGTTCACGCAGCAGTATAATTAATTGGCTGATCCCTCCTGCTGACCTCAATGGAATTCTATGATCCCTCCTAACCCATACCAAGTCCCACCCAGTTGACTACTCAAATTTGTGAAAGCATCAATGGCAGTGCCAATGAAAGAAAAAAAACGATGTGCTACTGAGTAAATACTATAACCAAGGCTAAGCCCAAAATCGCCCCTTTACTACTGTGTGACCTCATACATTTGAGTTAGAGTATTAATGCCTATACTCACCTTGTTGAAATTGTCTACATTTACTGTCTTGTAGAAGTGAGGACACAATGTGACTGGCCTTTTCTCAATCAGTACTGCCACAATGTCTTTCACTCCCATCAATCTTCCTGCACAGATGGCGTCGAAATCGTCGGGACTTCTTCGACTTCAAACTTTTCAGTTTGGCCCCGACCTCTGCATTGACCCGTTTGTAAATATCCTTTCCTGCTGACATCTTAAGTCCAACACAATAAATAAAAGGCATTTAGCATTCATTCACAGTCTGGTTCACAGGACCTTTAAAATATTTCATTAAATAAAAAGTATTACTGTCAGTGGTAGACTACAGTAAAGCCTGACAAATATTAAAACACTATTCCACATGACAGTATTAGTTGGGTTGGTGATGACGGTATTAGTTGGGTCGGTGATGACGGTATTAGTTGGGTCGGTGATGACGGTATTAGTTGGGTCGGTGATGACAGTATTAGTTGGGTCGGTGATCATAACACAGACTGATGTCCACAATATTTGTTCCGATGTCAATTTAATTGCAAAATTTAAGGCCGTAACCCTGACGTGAGATGTATGCATAACTGTATTGATTAACTAGCACTTGTATTTCGCCTCGCCACGCTAGCTTCGCCCTAATGTGGATGCTAGCAAGCATACTAGGTGTTGCTAGTTATCAATAGCCAATCCAGTAGGTGCTAGATGCTAAAGTGAGCTTCGATTGATCAATAGTGCCGCGATATCGCAGAGTATTTGCATCAAGTTCAGCTTTCCCCAACTTTGGTCCCACCCTGTTCACATCGCCCAACGGTCCTTCGCCCCGCTTCACTTCCCTCCATTGAAAATGAATGTGGCTTCCATTGTTTCATCGCCCCATCGTGTTATGGTTACATCTACCGTAAAGCGTCCACATATTCAGAGTCTACAGACTGAGACCACCATCAGAAGGGGATGCAATGCCAGAACACGCACCTCAAAAAAATTCCCAACAAACTCTGCGTACAATTTATTTTTTACCTTTATTTAACTAGGCAAGTCAGTTATGAACAAATTCTTATTTTCAATGACGGCCTAGGAACAGTGGGTTAACTGCCTTGTTCAGGGGCAGGACGACAGATTTTTACCTTGTCAGCTCAGGGATTCAATCTTGCAACCTTTCGGTTACTAGTCCAACGCTCTAACCACTAGGCTACCTGCCGCCCCGAGTCCTTTATTCTATTGAAATGTGTTGACAGTTAGAGAAATTGTTTGAGCCACGGTGAGAATTCTAAAATAGACGGCCTATGAAAGCCAACGGTCTGCTATTCTAGAACACTGCTGTGCATATGGTACATGTTTAAAAGGCTCTGCATGGTCAATCCGACCTCTGCAATGGCAGTGCAGCATTCATACTTCTTGCTCTTCCCAGAGCAGCAGAGCTGCTGTGAAGGAAGTTGTGAAGGAAGTGCGTTTGTGTTTATACAGGATCTCCCTCCCCCACCTACCATCAACCAATCATGTCAATGTGGAGCTATACGGAGCCCTCTGCATTGTTACAAAATTTGGGAGGCGCACAGCAATGCGGTACAGAGCTTAATTTGGCGTCTACGTGCCTTTGGAGGCTCCATAATTGTGTCACACCCTCCATACGGAGCCTCCGATCACATTTTCAGATCAAGCATAGAAGGTGCTGCATGGTCAATCTGATGTCTGCATTGGACTTGCAGCATTTACAGTGATATGGACTCTGCAGAAGTCAAGGCATTCATACTTCTTGTGCTTCGCAGTGCAGAGCTGTTGTCAAGGTAGTTGTCAAGGAAGTGGGTTTGTGTTTATAGAGCTCCTCACACCCCCCACCTGGCATCAACCAATAATGTCAATGCGGAGCTATACCGAGCCCTCCACATTGTTACAGAATTTGAGAGGCGCCTGCATAGTGATACTGAGCTCAAATTGGCCCCTGCGTGCCTCCAGAAGCTACGAAATTGCGTCACACCATCTGTACAGCGCCTCCAATCACATTACAGATGAAGCATAAATTGGATTACTCATGCCATTTATCTGGATAGGCAGAAACGTATGAATTACTTCTAATGTGATTTCATGTAATGTAAACATTTTTATGTAATTACAGCAACTATTTAAAACCTAATGAAGTGTAATTTCATATCAGTTGTTCATTGATGAGCCACTTTTATTATTTCCCCCTCCTACCAGAAATGGGCGTGTCGACGGAAGTGAAGATTTGAGAGCCCAGGCTTTTGAAATGGCGGGCAAACTTTGATCGGTTGCTGAATCCCACTGTCTTGGAGTGCACTGGAGAATGTAGCCTGCACTAGCCTCATATTCTGAACCAAATCAACTGTTTCTAGGACTACTCTAATGGAGAGTTCACGCGAGTCTCAGAAGCCTTGTACACGCTTTAATGTTGACTAATGGAACTAAAATATTAATTTCAATGCAGAGTTGTTCAATTTGCTACCCCTCCCCCTCAATCACTTCTGTGTTCACTGCAAGGATGACATGTGACATTTTACTTTACAGTTTCGTAGGCAATAGCAACAATACTCCATTGATAAATCAAGTATAAAATCGAATCCAAACTTAATCCTCTCACTAGCGCACATAGGCTACCGCAAACATAGACTAAATAAACAAATACTCTAGTATTATTGTAGCTTGTAGGCTACTGTAACATTAGTGCACCATGCCAGCCATGCAGAATGCACGCACAATAATTTGCGTCAAATGCAAGGATAGTGGTACAGCCAATGCAATTCAGACAGAAGCCTAAGTTAATGACAAAAGTCATTTTATTGTCAAAGCTATACTTGTTAAAAGTGTTAGAAACCTGCCTTCAGAATTGATGATTTCTCAATCGTTTATCTCTGCTGCTGCTTCACTCCACAAATAAATGTCCATTCACAGGATTGTGCCAATAGAGCTTGTCTGTCTCTTCATGTCATGTCCTGGCCACAGATAGCCTTCTGGCTCATCTAGGGTGTTTAGGTCAGGACGTGATCAGGGGGGTTTTGGTCTATGTTTTATTTTCTATGTTTGGGTTTTTGATGGTTCCCAATTAGAGGCAGCTGTTTGTCGTTACCTCTAATTGGGGACCATATTTAAGTTAGTTCATTTTCCCACTTGCTTGGGGTGTGTGTCATCGTTTGTATTGTGTATGTGCTACACAGTTGATGTCAGAGCTTTGCTATTGTTTTTGTTGTTTGTAAGTGTCACCTATTAAAAGATGTGGAACTCAGTCCGCCCTGCACCTTGGTCCGCTTCTTCAGAATTCCGTGACACTTCAAGTGACTTGAATTATCTTGACAAAATACCAAATCAATTGGCTTAAAGTAAAAAACGTACTGTGGCTACAGAATTCTACAGAAAATGACATGCTTTTAATGGTTTCTTTATGGTGACGTGTAGCCTACTGTATCAATAGAACCGCCTCCTCATTGTGTGGGTGGATTGAGTGTGAAGGTCAGTCCCTTCCCTCATTCTCAGAAATGTGTATTTGTTAACAAGTAAAAAAAAAAGTACTTGTTTGTTCACTGATGAGAGCAGGCATTTCAAAATGTTGTAAATAAATATACAGTTGAAGTTTACATACACCTTAGCCAAATACATTTAAACTCAGTTTTTCACAATTCCTGACATTTAATCCTAGTAAAAATTCCCTGTCTTAGGTCAGTTAGGATCACCACTTTATTTTAAGAATGTGAAATGTCAGAATAATAGTAGAGAATTATTTATTTCAGCTTTATTCCTTTCATCACATTCCCAGTGGGTCAGAAATGTACATACACTCAATTAATATTTGGTAGCATTGCCTTTAAATTGTTTAACTTGGGTCAAACATTTCATGTAGCCTTCCACAAGCTTCCCACAATAAGTTGGGTGAATTTTGGCCCATTCCTCCTGACAGAGCTGGTGTAACTGAGTCAGGTTTGTAGGCCTCCTTGCTCGCACACGCTTTTTCAATTCTGCCCACAAATTATCTATAGGATTGAGGTCAGGGCTTTGATGGCCACTCCAATACCTTGACTTTGTTGTCCGTAAGCCATTTTGCCACCACTTTGGAAGTATGTTTGAGGTCATTGTCCATTTGGAAGACCCATTTGCGACCAAGCTTTAACTTCCTGACTGATGTCTTGAGATGTTTCTTCAATATATCCACATAATTTTCCTTCCTCATGATGCCATCTATTTTGTGAAGCACACCAGTCCTACCTGCAGCAAAGCACCCCCACAATATGATGCTGCCACCCCCGTGCTTCACAGTTGGGATGGTTTTCTTTGGCTTGCAAGCCTCCCCCTTTTTCCTCCAAACATGACGTTGGTCATTATGGCCAAACAGTACTATTTTTGTTTCATCAGACCAGACGACATTTCTCCAAAAAGTACGATCTTTGTCCCCATATGCAGTTGCAAACCGTAGTCTGACTTTTTTATTGCGGTTTTGGATCAGTGGCTTTTGGATCAGCGGCCTTTCAAGTTATGTCGATGTAGGACTCGTTTTCCTGTGGATATAGATACTTTTGTACCGATTTCCTCCAGCATCTTCACAAGGTCCTTTGCTGTTGTTCTTGCTGTTGTTCCTCCTCCTCTATGCTTCACGGTGGGAACCACACATCAAATAAAATAACATTTTATTTGCCACGTGTGCCGAATACAACCAAATCAATTCAAATCAAATTTATTTATAAAGCCCTTCTTACATCAGCTGATGTCACAGAGTGTTGTACAGAAACCCAGCCTAAAACCCCAAACAGCAAGCAATGCAGGTGTAAAAGCACGGTGGCTAGGAAAAACTCCCTAGAAAGGCCAAAACCTAGGAAGAAACCTACATAGGAACCAGGCTGTGAGGGGTGGCCAGTCCTCTTCTGGCTGTGCCAGGTGCAGATTATAACAGAACATGGACAAGATTTTAAAATGTTCATAAAACAGGCAGAACAGTTGAAACTGGAGAAGCAGCACGGCCAGGTGGACTCGGGACATCAAGGAGTCATCAGGCCAGATAGGCCTTGAGGAATGGTCCTAATGCTCAGGTCCTCCGAGAGAGAGAGAGAGAGAGAGAGAGAGAGAGAGAGAGAGAGAGAGAAAAAAAGAAAGAGAGAAAAAAAGAGAGATAATTAGAGAGAGCATACTTAAATTCACACAGGACACCAGATAAGAGAGGAAAAATACTCCAGATATAACAGACGGACCCTAGCCCCCCGACATATAAACTACTGCAGCATAAATACTGGGGGCTGAGACAGGAGGGGTCCAGAGACACTGTGGCGCCGTCCGACGATACCCCCGGACAGGGCCAAACAGGCAGGATATAACCCTACCCACTCTGCCGAAGCACAGCCCCCACACCACTAGAGGGATATCTTCAACCACCAACTTACCATCCTGAGACAAGGCTGAGTATAGCCCACAAGATCTCCACCACGGCACAACCCAAGGGGGGGGGGGGCAACCCGGACAGGAAGATCAGGTCAGTCCGGAGCCTCCAGCGAAGGTTCCCAGTCCGGAGCCCCCAGAGAAGGTTCCCAGTCCGGAGCCTCCAGAGAAGGTTCCCAGTCCGGAGCCCCCGGAGAAGGTTCCCAGTCCGGAGCCCCCGGAGAAGGTTCCCAGTCCGGAGCCCCCGGAGAAGGTTCCCAGTCCGGAGCCCCCGGAGAAGGTTCCCAGTCCGGAGCCTCCAGAGAAGGTCCCCAGTCCTAAACTAACTGTTCCGGAAAATAGCCCAGGACCTCCGGTGTGGGACCCCAAGCCAGCACGGCCGGCACCGGAGCCGCCACCTGGGACAGGAAGGCCCACCCGAAGACCCCCCCAATGGACTTTTGGCGCGGTCGGAGTCCGCGCCTTTGGGGGGGGTACTGTCACGTCCAGGCCTGAGAAGACAGGCTGGAGTGTTTAGTTTTGTTTTGGTGTAGGGTTTTTTCTGTTCTAGGTTATATATTTCTATGTTGGGGTAATGGTTCCCAATTAGAGGCAGCTGAGTGTTGTTACCTCTAATTGGGAACCATATATATGTTTGTAGTTTTCACTTGGGGTTTGTGGGTTATTGTTTGTGCATAGCTTTAGCGGTTTTCACGTGTTATGTTCATGTTATGATCTTCGTTTGTTTTGTTTGTTGTTTTGTCCCAGTTACGCATTTAAATAAAGATGTATACTGGATGC
>QNTS01003848.1:2392-82386 GCA_003317085.1 Hucho hucho
GAGGAAGACGGGGAGAGGAAGACGGGGAGAGGAAGACGGGGAGAGGAAGACGGGGAGAGGAAGACGGGGAGAGGAAGACGGGGAGAGGAAGACGGGGAGAGGAAGACGGGGAGAGGAAGTGAGAGAAGAGGAGAAAGGGAGGGAAGGAGATACAGAAGGAAGGAAAGAGTTAACTGGGGCATAGAGGGTGCATGGAGGTCTCACCGCTGGGACAGAGCTCATGTTCATCTGCTGCGAGTGTTTCATGGGCGAGGCAGCGCGGGCCCCCATGGGCGCCTGGGACATCTGCACGTTCTGCATCGCCATGGGGTTGAACTGATTGATTCCTATGTGGGAGAAGAGAAGCACACACAAACACAGTGCACACACACAGGATTAGTGGTGCCTACAATACACTGAGATGTTGTAATTAATTACCTTATGCTCTGATGAGCAGGTGAAGGAGCCACTGAGTCAGTTAGGAGCTAAGTCATAACCTTTCACAAACTTGTTCATTTCCTGTTAGCGTTTCCCATATAATTTGTTTTGCCAGTGTGGAAAAAGTCAAAGGGGTGGGGGGTGCCACTCCAGGATATTTTGGGGGGTAGAATGACTGATGTCATTTACAGTGACTTTAAAAATACATTATTCTCCAAAATTGTGCAGACACCATGACGAGCCCAATTGCATATTGGCAAAAAATACTTTTACCATAGCCTATACATTCCATATTATCAGGCAGGTGTTTTATTAGCAATAAGAAAGTTTTTTCTGGATCAAAAAGTGGCAACTTTTTCCCCATGGAGCCAAGAGAAAAATGTACAATTGTTAAGCTACTTTTTTTTCTACACATTTGTTGCAGTGTGAAAGCTAATTTCTTGTAATTCTATTCATTTTGTCATGGCTAATTCTGTGTTCTTATGAAAAACAATCAGGGCCCCTTGGCATATGCCCCGCGTGCCTGGCCGGTAATTCAGCCATTCCAAAAGTACTCCAAAATTCATTGTTTATTTTATTGGTTTCATTGTTTTAGCTTTTTAAATGAATACAGGGGAAACACTGGCTCCAATTATGTAAATAAACATTTATGGAGAAACAGTTTCTGAATAAACAATTTACACTATTTGAGTATTGGGAGTATTTACCCTTTACTATGTCAGTGATTATAGTATATAATCAACTGGCCCCCAGGGGGGTTGACAGTCAGTGAGCAGTTGACTGTGTCTGGATAAAAGAAGGATGAGAAACAAGTGTTGAAGTGTAGGAGAAGGACTGGTACCTTGAGACACCTGCATGCGGGGCATGATCTGATTTGGCACGTTGGGCATAGGCACAGATCCATCTGAAAGCGAGGAGGATGAGAGGTGGTCAACATGTCATATACCAAAGCTTCCAAATTGGCAAACACCTACTTTAACCAAACATATCATTATCCTGTTATAGGCCCAAATGCTAACTTGCGCTTAAGTCAAATTTCCACCGTCAATGCATGACTGAGAAAAGGGTTTGCCGCACACATGGTAATAGGATGATAATAAACATAAGTGATTATGTTGCTCCCTCCTTCAATAGAGGGGTCTCCAGAGGTCCAGGGAAGAGGGTACTCACTGGCTGGCCGTGGGGACTGGCCAGGACCCATGGAGTTCGGCTGAGGGGGCATGCCAGGCTGCTGCTGGGCCCCCGGGCCCCCCACTGCCATTGGGCCAGGCTGCTTCTGGAGCCGCGAGCGCCTCTTCTCCTCCAACTCCTTCTGGATCTTATAGATCTTCTCCGCCAGGAAGTGGTAATACTCATCCTGCAGGAATTGACAACTCGAGATTAGAAATAACGTATACTGAACAAAAATATAAACGCAACATGTAAAGTGTTGTTTCATGAACTGAAATAAAATATCCCAGAATTGTTCCACACGCACAAAAATATTATTTTCCTAAAATTTTGCGAACAAATGGGTTTACATCCCTGTTGGTGAGCAATTGCTCCATTGCCAAGATCATCCATCCACGTGACAGGTGTGCCATATCAATAAGTTGATTAAACAGCATGACCATTACACAGATGCACCTTGTGTTGGGGAAAATAAAACATTGACTGGGATGCAGTCAATGTTGGCGTTTCAAGCAGTAGTGAGTTCATCACAGGAGGTTGGTGGCACCTTAATTGGGGAGGGCGGGCTCTTGGTAATGGCTGGAGCGGAATAGTATCAAATACATCAAACACATGGCTTCAATGTGTTTGATGCCATTCCATTCGCTCGGTTCCAGCCATTATGAGCCGTTCCAGCCTCCACTGGAGTTCATTACCCTGCTGTTGGCAGACTGGTACATGTCCCCTTCCACCTTCCTAGCGTACGCCACCAGGTTCTCCATCCGCCGGTCCTTCAGTGCTGCGGGGTCTGGGGTGGGGAATATGGCTTGTACTCTGGAGGAGGACAGGGAGAAGGAAGGGATGTTGGATAGAAAGAGAGACAGCATGAAGGGAGAATTAAAGAGTGAGTTGGAGTAGCGGCAACCTCAAATCAGAAAATTGCTTTTCCTTTCATAACACTGATCTGAACGGGCTAGGTAAGTGAACACAGTGGACCAATCCCAAATCAACTCCTATACCCTTAGCCCTATGGTGGCAAAACCATGTGGGTTGTCCACCTATTAAACCCTGATAGATTAATGGTCATTGAGGAGAAAAAACATTGAAGAGAATGCAAGAATCTTGGTGGTACTTACAGTTTGTGCACCAGGTGGGTGCGTAGGTCCTGAGTGACGTGCTCGTGCCACGTCTTCCTCACCCCTGAGGCAGAGAGAGGGTTGGCGCCAGGCAGGTTGCCCATGCCCCCCATGCCCAACCCGTCTGGCATCAACTGACTGGAGGACGGAGAGAGGAGAGCAAGACCACTTAGGAAACATGTAATCATAAGCTTAACACCAAGGTAACTATGAGAGAATAACTTGTGTAATGCTGTGTCAAGTAACTGAGTAGAAAGAGTGGCATTGTAGTTCTCGGGGATTTAACCCCAATTTCAGCCTTTGTCCAACCCCTTCATATATTCAAACAATGCATTCAGGTGACAAGTGGTTGGGAATTGCTCATAAATATTCATTTTGGGGGTGGGTAAACAAAGTTGTACCTGATCCAAACACTTTCTCACTAAAGCATACTTACCAGAAATCCACTGGCACGCTCTGATAACATTGTGTGCATTGCGAGCAAATATGGCTCTGCACTGTTAACTCAGTGGTAAGGTGTGAGTTCCTGACATCTACCGGCACTGTTAACTCAGTGGTAAGGTGTGAGTTCCTGACATCTACCTGCACTGTTAACTCAGTGGTAAGGTGTGAGTTCCTGACATCTACCTGCACTGTTAACTCAGTGGTAAGGTGTGAGTTCCTGACATCTACCTGCACTGTTAACTCAGTGGTAAGGTGCGAGTTCCTGACATTATCGGCAAGTGCGGAGTAATTACCAATTTCCCACGGGGCAAAAAAAATATTTGAAATGTGGACACATTTTTTGCAGTATCGTGTTGGGAAGAAAAGTGCAATCATCACCTTGAAAATTAAGATATGGGGCTCAATTCAATCAGCACTGCAGTAACTATTTTTCCAATGATCAAATTAACTCTCAGATTGGTCTTGGGTAGTGTATAAAAACCTACAACTACTACCAGGCCGACCAGTCTCACAGGTACGCTTTCACTTTTCAGAATTAGAAGTGTGTGGGCACGGGATGAATATTGTAAATAAAGGATATAAAAATACATCTGCCACATGTAGGATTAGAACTCACAACCATTGAAATATGAGCCAACTGTTTTAACGCACTGTACCACCAATCAGTCATAGCGAAAAAAAATAAGTTGAGTTGACCACGATTGTCATCTATTTCTTGTTACGGTGGATGTAGCTATGAATATAAATGTATAATCCTCAAATCCCACATGTATCTTTTTTCTTCGTTAATCATGTAGATGTGTATGAAACAGTAATCAAAAACGTTTAATTTGGTCATATGCGGAAATGTTCATTACTACCTTTTGAATAGTGGTCTAGTCAAGGAAGAGTCACGCAAAATATATTGGATTGGCACACTCCACTTACCAAGACCATTGCCAAATAAATCACCTGCTTTCATAGTAAGCCTCAAGGTGGTACCACTCAGCACATCTACAAGGGAGTGGATTTCATACCAAACTCTTCCCTTTGAGATGACGTAGAGGCACCTTCAAGGTGCCTCTACATCACGATTTCAATGGTAGAGAAGAACCGCTGAGGGTAAAAAGAGCTAGATTTACTACTAAAATACCAAAATATAACTTCTACAACCAACTTTAAAAATGAAGACCAGAATTGACATGTTTCACTATAACTAAGCTTAAAACAGCTGTTTTTTTGCAGATTTTTTTTCTTCATCATGAAAGTCACAATTTAAATAAAATATACAATGAGCTCCAAAAGTATTGGGACAGTGACACATTGTTTGTTGTTTTGGCTCTGTACTCTAGAACTTTTGATTTGAAATTATACAATGACTGATGTTAGAGTGCAGACTCTCAGACTTAATTTGAGGGTATTTTCATCCATATCAGGTGAACTGTTTTGTACACAGTGCACTCAAAGTATTCAGACCTTCACTTTTTGTGGCTGGGCCACTCAAGGACATTGAGATTTGTCCTGAAGCCACTTCTGCATTGTCTCAGCTGTGTACTTTGGGTCGTTGTCCTGTTGGAAGGTGAACCTTCGCCCCAGAGGTCCTGAGCGCTCTGGAGCAGGTTTTCATCAAGGATCTCTGTACTTTGCTCTGTTCATCTTTCCCTCCATCGTGACTAATCTCCCAGTCCCTACCACCGGAGAAAAATCCCCACAGCATGATACTGCCACCACCATGCTTCATTGTAGGGATGGTATTGTCCAAGTGATGAGCAGTGCCTGGTTTCCTCAAGACGTGACGCTTGGCATTCAGGCCAAAGAGTTCAATCTTGGTTTCATCAGACCAGATAATCTTGTTTCTCATGGTCTGAGTCTCCTTTAGGTGCCTTTATGGCAAACCCCAAGCAAGCTGGCATGTGCCTTTTACTGAGGAGTAGCTTCCGTCTGGCCACTCAACTATAAAGGCCTGATTGATGGAATGCTGCAGAGATGATTGTCCTTCTAGAAGGTTCTCCCATTTACACAGAGGAACTCTGGAGCTCTGTCAGAGTGACCATCGGGTTCTTGGTCACCGCCCTGACCAAGGCCCTTCTTATGGCTGGGCGGTATATCAAATTAATTTGATTAATTCAAATGTTTTTGCACGATATTCCAAATGTCTGTATCGCAAGAATGAAGGTTTTGTTCTTTTTCGTTTTTAAGAGCATTTATGTCCGCTTGTTCTCGTGTTGTATTTTTGGTCTGGTCTGTTTCGCTCCTCTGTGCACCTTCCCATTTACACCAGAGATCTGTATATGATGACGAGATGCCCGTCTCCGCCCTAACAATGGGAGTCGTTGTCCCAAAAGGCGGGAAGGCAGGTGACAAGCTTAGAACCAAAATAGGCCCAAGAAACGTATTGGCCTTATTTTGGACAGATTTCAGCGAGAGTGAAACCTCTTGCTTTGCCTCTTCCTCTATGGTTTACACACACACCAAGCCCCTCCCCCTGCCTCTCACTCCAACAAAGTTGAGAGATCACATCTTCCTCTCTGACAAGCGGTTTCAACTTGATATTTTCATTTGAGCTTTGATCCAACAGATCAATCATATGGACACCAAAACACATTATTACATTAAAATAATGTCTCAAAGAAGTTAAATTTCTAACAATATCCTTCTTATGTCTCAACTACTCAAATTGCATGCAGAGCAGACACTACTAAAATAAGAGTATCAATGAACACCGATTCAGGAAAATGAATTCTCAGTTTGACGCGTGTGGCATTGGGATCCAACGTACCGTTAGCAACACTTCAGTCAGTTTATTATACTAGCTGTCTAGTCTGTTTTATAAACTTGCAATAAGCATAAAGCACAAGGAATAGGCAACTCATTCTGAGAAATAAGGTAGGCCACTTGATTTCAACATTTGAACCAAGTGGACAGGCTAGCACGCTGTTCAAACAGTTGGAGACGGACAGAAGGGTGTGTCCATAACAATCCAACTGTTCTACCTTGTTAGCTAGCAAATAGATCCACGTTGGCTCAACTTGAAATATGAATATTAGCTGGCTACTCACTAACACGTGGGCTTGTGCTTGAGAGATTGTTGATGAGACCTGTGTTAATGTTCTAGAATGCTGCTACAAGAAGTGAGTCATTATTAGTGAATGTGCATTATGCATGGTTCTAATTCAATTTGTAAAAAAAAAGAGGCATTTTCAGACTTGAAAGCCAGATCAGTGATTGCCAAAAAAAAGAAATAGCAGGTTAAACTATTTTGATCAAATAATTAACTTATTAGTGGGTCTTATGGTTGTGGAAGGCTTATATTTAGTATAGGTAGAACTTCACAAGCCCTGAATTCATTAGATTATTGCAGACTGTTTGAAATGCATAGATAATCGTGAAACAGCAATACGTTTGAAAAAACAAAAGAAAACGAGATATGATTTTTAGGACATCAATCCCTAGCCCTTCTCCCCCGATTGCTCAGTTTGGTCGGGCGGCCAGCTCTAGGAAGAGTCTTGGTGGCTCCAAACTTCTTCCATTTAAGAATGATGGAGGCCACTGTGTTTTTGGGGACCTTCAATGCTGCAGAATATTTTGGTACCCTTCCCCAGATCTGTGCCTCAACACAATCCTGTCTGAGCTCTATGGACAATTCCTTCGACCTCATGGCTTGGTTTTTGCTCTGACATGCACTGTCAACTGTGGGACCTTATATAGACAGGTGTGAGCCTTTCCAAATAAACTCCAAACAAGTTGTAGAAACATCTCAACAATGATCAATGGAAACAGGATGCATGCACCTGAGCTCAATTTCAAGTCTCATAGCAAAAAGGTCTGAAGACAAAGTTTTTATTTTTATAAAACAATTTTCACTTTGTCATTATTGGATATTGTGTGTAGATTGATGAGGAAATGTTTTTAATAAATACATTTTAGAATAAGGCTGTAATGTAACAAAATGTGGAAAAAGTGAAGGGGTCTGAATAAAATGAATGGTAAATAATGTAGTGTCATTTTGGAGCGACTTATTGTAATTAAGAATAGAATATGCTTCTAAACACATCTACATTAATGTGGATTCTACCATGATAATGGATAGTCCTGAATTAACTGTAAACAATGATTAGTGAGAATGTTAGATGCACAAATATCACACCCCAACAAAAATGCTAATCTCCCCTGTTATTGTAATAGTGAGAGGTTAGCATGTCTTGGGGGTATGATATAAAATGCTAACCTTATTTACCATTCATTTCTATTTAGCACAAACTAATCTGGAACACAAACAAAACAGCAAATGCATCCACCAAGTTTGTTGTCACAAGCTTGATGTTATCATTGCATGCTAGGAATATGGGACCAAATAATACACTTTTAACTACTTTAATACACAAGTGAATTAGTCCTAATATTTTTTGATCCCCTAAAACAGGGAGGACTACGTACAATAAGTGCTGTAATTTCTAAACGGTTCACCTGATATGGATGACCTGACAGTCTGCACTTTAACCTCAGTCATTTGATCATTTCAAATCCAAAGTGCTGGAGTACAGGGCCAAAACAAAAAAAATGGTCACTATCCCAAAACCTTTGGAGCTCACTGTAAAAATGGTGAGTGCTGCTGTACACTGTAGTGGGCCCAGCTTTGTACCATCCAGTTGGAGTTATCTAGGGCACAGAATTCAGAGAGACAATCCAAACGGCTGAGGGGACTCACTTGTTGAGAGACGAGGGGAGCGATGAGTCCGAGTGCATGCCGGTCTCTGAGGGCACGCCCACCCCTCCTCCGGCCATGTTCATGTTAGAGCCTGGGAGAGAACACAGCCAACCAGAGTCAGCATTACAACCAAAACAGTGACCAATACCTTCACTATACCCCTCGACTCATCACACGGGACCCTTACACCAAAATGAATTAACCAGTCAACCAGTCAAACAAACCAATCATTGGTTTTAAGTAACTATTTCATGTGTCATTCTCTGGGATTTCAAATTGTGCATATTTGCAAACCCAAAATTCAATTCAGTTGAATCAATCGTATGCATCTATCAAGCCAATTTTACATTTACAATTTAGTCATTCAGCAGATGCTCTTATCCTATTGTCCTCAAGTGCTTTACAGTAACCTAGCCTAAAATTCCAATGAGACCAAGCAACATTCTTACCTAGTGCATTGATGGAGCGTAGCTGCTGCCCTCCCTGGGCTGTGTTCTGTCCTCCAGGTCCTCCCTGTCCCTGAGCAGGGGACTGGTTACCGTAGGGCAGGCCCAGGGCAGCGTAGGCCCGCTGCATTGAACTGGGGTCGATGTGCCCGCTGCTGGCACCGCCGCTGTTCATGGAGGAACCCGGGGAGCTGCCGGGAGGACCCGTGCCCACCGTGGCATTGATGGCACTCTGCAGGCTGGCACCGGGCGAACCCAGCATGGCTGGAGAGAGACATTTTGTAAAATTTTCAAAGAGAAACCTGGTTGCTTTGGCAATACAAGTACTTTGGTATCAAATTGAAGAGGGGGGAGAGAGAAAGTGGAGAGGGAGATGTGAGTAATTATGAACACTAGCGATGAATCCCAACTGCCCATAACTCGCCTTTCTCCCCCAGTTCTCTACTTGACAACAAACATAACTACAGTTAGGACTTGGCTTGGGCCTATGTTAATAAATCATTAGTACGCCCTTCCAGAAAAGGTCTGCCGTATGTTACGTTTGATGAAAAGCAATCTACTTATTGGCAAAGATTAAGTAAATTATTTCTCTCACAGAAGTCATATAAGCTCAAGTTGTTAAACAAAACAAAATTGTAAAGCCTACATTTTTTATGATCAAAAAAATATATTTATCCGTTTCCATCCAAAGATCCTACTACTGCTCTATGACTTACTGTATGTTGAACTTTGACAGGCAGAGAGCATATGCAGGTTGCCTCTGTGGGGGATTTAAATCGGTCACTGGTTTTCTGGCCAATCAGAGAGTGATCTCCCTGAGCACCTCCCCCACTGATAGAAACCCCATAGTCCCTCCCCCAGGGTGTCAGATTACATGCCCAGCATTCTACAGGAATCCTTTATAGCCAGCGAGCCAGCACAGAGCGAGCACAGAGTGCAGCCAGGGATAAGGCCTGCAGGTGGCGCCACTGAAAACTTCACTCCACACATCCTTTCACTCACTCACTCTAGGGTTCTATCCTCTCAGCTCAGCATGCTTCTCTGTTGACAATTCAATTACATTGTAAAAAAATATTAACTTACATACAAGCCCTTAACCAACAATGTAAGCATTTCACTGTAAGGTCTACACCTGTTGTATTCGGCGCATGTGACAAATTACATTTGATTTACATCGCAAATAATTTATAGCTAAAGTGTGTTATAGTGTGCAATGCATCTGTTGTAAATTCAATGTGTCAAAGTTTTTGTATCTGTGTACACAATATGTAAATAAAATGAAATGTAATGTGGCAGATGTAATAATAACTGAGGAGACAGATTTCTGTTTGAAAACTTACTGAGGGGCGACAACAACCGATGTATCTACAGTGCATTCGGGAAGTATTCAGACCCCTTGACCTTCTCCACATTTTGTTATATTACAGCCTTAACTCAATCTACACACAATACCCTCATCCTTGAGCTGTTTATACAACTTCATTGGAGTCCACCTTGGGTAAATTGAATTGATTGGAAATTATTTGGAAAGGCACACACTTGTCTATATAAAGTCCCACAGTTGACAGTGCATGCCAGAGCAAAAACCAAGCCATGAGGTCAAAAGAATTGTCCGTAGAGCTTCGACACAGGATTGTGTCGAGGAACAGATCTGGGGAAAGGTACCAAAAAAATTCTGCAGCATTGAAGGTCCCAAAGAACACAAAGGCCTCATTCTTAAATGGAAGAAGTTTGGAGCCACAAAGACTCTTCCTAGAGCTGGCCGCCCGAACAAACTGAGCAATCGGGGGAGAAGGGCCTTGTTCAGGGAGGTGACCAAGAACCCAATGGTCACTGACAGAGCTCCATAGTTCCTCTGTGGAGATGGGAGAACCTTCCAGAAGGACAATCTCTGCAGCACTCCACTAATCAGGCCTTTATGGTAGATTGGCCAGACGGAAACCACTCCTCAGTAAAAGGCACATGACAGCCCACTTGGAGTGTGCCAAAATGCACCTAAAGGACTCAGACCATGAGAAACAAGATTCTCTGGTCTGATGAAACCAAGATTGAACTCTTTGGCCAGAATGCCAAGCGTCATGTCTGGAGGAACCCTTATACCATCCCTACGGTGAAGCATGGTGGTGGCAGCATCCTGCTGTGGGGTTGTTTTTCAGCGGCAGGGACTGGGAGACTAGTCAGGATTGAGGGAAAGATGAACAGAGCAAAGTACAGAGAGATCCTTGATGACAACCTGCTCCAGAGAGCTCAGGACCTCAGACTGGGGTGAAGGTTCACCTTCTAACAGGACAACGACCTTATGCACACAGCCAAGACAACACAGGAGTGGCTTTGGGACACGTCTCTGAATGTCCTTGAGCAGCCCAGCCAGAGCCCAAACTTGAATCCGATCAAATATCTCTGGAGAGACCTGAAAATAGCTGTGCAGCGACACTCCCCATACAACTAGACAGCACTTGAGAGGATCTGCAGAGAAGAATGGGAGAAACATCCCAAATACAGGTGTGCCAAGCTTGTAGCGTCATACCCAAGAAGACGAGGCTGTAATCGCTGCCAAAGGTATTTCAACAAAGTACTGAATAAAGGGTCTTAATACTTATGTAAATGCTATATTTACATTTTGTTTTTAAAAATACATTTGCAAAAATGGGGTATTGAGTGTATATTGATGAGGAAACAAAACAATTGAATCAATTTTAGAGTAAGGCTGTAACGTAACGTGGAATTAGGGGTCTGAATACCTACCGGATGCTCTGTATCAACTTGAATGGCTATGCTAATGCCCAAACACCTGTATGGGAGGATATTACACAACACCCAACGTCACGCACACCTGTGTGATGGACTAAAGGGTCCTAGGGGAAAAACAGGTACTCACGCTGCTGGTTCCTTTTGTCGCTGGCGTTCTTCAGCGGCAGGCAGACGGGACAGTCATGCCGCGTGCAGTTCTTCCAGTGAGAAATTATCTGTCTGGAAGACGCACAGTGAGCCACTGAGGAGATAGAGAGATAAGAGACGGAGAAAGACCGAGAGAGGGAGGAGGGAGAGAAGGATGAGAAAGAGAAGGGAAAGAGGAGAGGGATGACAGAAGAGGGAAAGAGGAGGCATTGAGTTATTGAAAAACACATACAGTAGCTATGACAAGATGATCACTTCCTGTCCAAGACACCATATAAGCTGGGCAAATAAACACTTGAGCACATTAAACATGCTTTCCCCCAGTAAATCACAAGAGTCAAAGAAAAAACAACAAATCAAAAGTCAGTAACTATTCCAAGTCTAATGTGACTGTTGCCTAATGGGATCTGTGGACTAACAGAAAGGTACCATTGTGTTCACACAGTCAGATAATTGCTGTAATAGATTTGATTTAGACCCAGGGAATGGAAGTAATGGTGTGATTGCTCAGGAGGAAGACACCACAGCACAATTAGGGGCTTTAGAGACACACGGTGGTGAAAATCCTATTGATATCAATGCATTAACTTAAGTGGAAGTTAGGATTCACCCCTTCAAGAGGTCATTCTACTTCTGCTAACATAAAATAAGTCTCATCAGAGTTTATATTAATTAAAGAAAAGCCTCAATATTTGAGTTATCATTAAGTCACAGGGCTAGTAGGTACGTGATATATTACACCACAAAATGTCAAACACATCCAAAATTGGAACCGGCATACCACGAGAGGCCATTTAAACAAATAAACACTAATATAAGCCATTTTAAAAACACGTAAACAGCACAACCCAATTAAAACCCGGATGAGACCTACATTATATATCCTCATTTCACCCCATTGCCATTAAAACACATTACCAATATGACTGGCACCATGGGGTTAAAGGTCAGAGGCCATTGACCTAGAGACACCCTTTAATGTTCAGAGCAGCGCGGGGCTGGAGGAAAGCGCCGTAGCCACCCAGACAGACAGACCCAGTGTGGAGACTAAAGCCACTCGAGTATTTACATTAGGCCTAAGCACCCAGACAGGATTTTAAAACAAGCCCTGGGATTTATAGCTGCTGGTGTCCTCACTATTAATATAGGCTGGAGCAGGCTTTCAGTCAGTCACAGGGGCAAACAGGAGGGAGGGAATGGAAGACAATGGTTCTTTCCAAATTAATCTTTCCTCAATTCTGTGAATCTTCACTTCCTCCTCAAAACGCACAGAGAAGGTCAGAGGGCAGGGACCTTCAACCTTTTCCAATACGGTTGAGTAGTAGTCGAGCAGATAGGATGCAAGGAATAGCGGAAAGACTAATTCAGATCGAGCCATGGAGAAGGAGGAGTGGCTTTGGGCACAGCTGCACAGAGAAAGGTAACCACCCATTGACTTCAATGTCAATCAACAAACTACAGCCTTCTAAACGGCGTCAGGAGAAGATATACATGTCTCTTACATTAAATGGAGTAAAAATCATATCCCGTTGGACATTAACGAGTGTGTGTTCAGCAACCAACACCACAACCCCCTTCCCCAGACACTCACCCTGGCAGGACTTGCCGGCCTGGCAGTGTGTCATGTGGTTGAGGACATTCTTCATGGTGCGGCAGTGTGGCAGGGCGCAGGCTCGCACCTCCCCGTTGGCCTGCTCCCGCCGCTGGCACTTGTGGGCGTGGAGCAGCAGGACCAGCTGCTGCTGGATGAGCTTGCGCTTCTCTGGGTCGGCCGTGTGGCTCGCCGTCACTGCCGACACCCCACCGCCAGGGACCATGGAGGATACCTGCTGCATCTGGGCCTTGGGAGGGAAACGCAACAAATAAGTGAGGTAGACTGGATTTATTTGAAACTTAGCTTGAATCCAATTGCATGAATTGGAACTGGATCCCTTGAATTGGATCCCTGAACTGTTTATATTGAAATGGATTCGCCCCATCCCTGTAATTAAGCCTACTTATACAAGTACATTAGTTTCACAATTTGAAAAAGAAAAGCTGATCTACAATGACTAAACGCATATAGGCCGAGATCAACGGAGTGAGGTTTGATTAGGGAGAAAGAGGGAAAACATTTGTGTGAGAAAGACAGAGTGGAGGGCGGCGGGGGAAGAGTGGGGAACAGAGAAAGAACAATTCCCAGACAGAGAATAATGGGAGGCGGCCAATGAATGAATCAAAAAGAAAGAAAAGCCTTGCCCCCCCCCCAAAAGGCCTGGTAAACATCCAACTATTTCACATAAGATTCCATTAACCTTTAACCAAAATAGAAACACTAAACTATTTCCTCTGTAATGAGTTCATTGGGCCCTTTTCCTGTTCCTGGGAGAGATTTGCATGCAGTATTTACTCAGTGAAAGAGACCCCTCTCTTTTTCTCTTCCTCTTGTCCCTCATTCTCTCTCTCTCTCTCTCTCTCTCTCTCTCTCTCTCTCTCTGCACAACAATATTCTGAGTGGAGTGCCTTTTAACAAATGTTTCCCCCTTCCAACAATCCCTTACATTCTGCATTCCAGGCCTGGCTTTTGGAGATGGAAGAGAAATATGTCGGAATAATTGTTCCAATACCGTGGCATTGGGAACTGCACCGTTATTCAAAGTCAATGCAGAGACTAATGGAATCAGACTTCAGTTGTGTTACTACGTGAGACTAAATCTGAAAGGATTTGATAGGTGTTAGCGATGTGGTAATAAATCTACTTTGTCCTCTGATAGGCAGGGGGTAATTTTCACCGTATTGCTTCAACCAATCCTCTCATAGTACATAGGATCTAGGAGTCAATGATAGGGGTTTTAGAGACCCTTCCTCTAACTAGGACCTAATCTAATCTCTTCAGTGTTACAAAATCTGAAAGGACTAGGTAAGTGTGCACATTAATATGACGATGGCTTCACTTAACCCTCTGATAAACTGAGTGGACTTTCCAACATATCTTTCGTATAGTCAGTACTTTCATATCTGAGAACACCAAGAGGATAGAGGCAAGGTTACAACAAGTCTGAAACTCAACGGCACAGGGACCACATCAGGCCTGAGAGCTGATTTTTGTGGCCCCCAGACAGATATGGGATTCCAACTGGTTAAGGGGACGACGAGGGTCGAGATCCAAATGGAAACAGACCTTTCCCAGAACCCTTCGTTTAGGTCATCATGTAAACTATCCGCAGGTTTGCGTTTCTCCTTTCCTACAAAGTTGGAGGAACTTACCAGGTTTGGCATGCTGCTGGCCCCTTTCAGGTCACTGGGGAAAGGGGGCAGGCTGTTGGCAAGGGCCGCCTTGTTTCGGAGCTGCTGCTGGGCGTTCACCCCCATCTGCTGCTGGACCCCGCCCTGGCCGTACTGCTGCCCAAAAGGACTGCCAGCCATACCCATCTACAGAGAGACAGGGGATTAGGACAATCACTGAGGTGAACTGGGTCTCTGTTCATACGTTTCAAAACGGGTCAAGGAGGACCAGGACAATGTATGATTTGGGACTGTAAAACAGTGAAATTAACCTATTGGGTTAAAATGAAATTGGGCCCCAACACTGCAAAGCACAGCCACCGGTTTCCCTACTGCACACAATACCAAAGAGCTTAGTGTTTGAGCACTGATTCTGTGGAAATTGTCTAGAAGGGGAGAATGACGCGCAATGGCAGGTCTGACGGTTGACATCGGTCTCGCCGTGGTTGTGATAAGAGGAAGTGGCACCTGTTACAAGGCCTCCCCAAATCACGCCATCGCTCAACCACAACAACATGTCATAGGTTTAGGTGCTCCCTTGTTTAACCTATTAGGGAGCAGTGGGGGACGCCTGCCCCACTCCCGACACTACCAGGTGAAATGCAAGGCGCCAAATTCAAAATCCAAAAGTTGAATTATTAAACATGCACCAATATACAAGTGTTTCATACTCATCAAAAGCTCTGTTTCTTGGCAATATCACAGCATTGTCAAAAAGGCTTTACAGCGAAAGCACCACATTTGATTGTTTGAGGGTAGCACCTTCACTATTTTTGCCATTACCATGAATTCATAAGCCATCACGGTTCACACATAACATATTTCACAGCAAAAACAAATCAATTACCTGATGAAGAACTTCTGCTGAGGTCTTCCTAAGTGTCCAACGAAGACAATCCATGGTTCTTTTGTTAGGAAAAGTAATGTATTATATCCATAAATCTCCATTTGGTTCGCGCGTTATAATCAGAAACTACAGCCTCCACTCCTCCATTGAAACCTGAAGAGAACTCGTTCATCTTATACCTATAAACTTGTCCAAGAACAATCAAACATAATTTTAAATGTATCCTTAGGAACACTTTTACGTATATTTACTATAATAATTCAACCGGAATATAAACTGAGCTATAAGAACGGAAAAGAACACAGAGCGCGCTTGGCGAGAGCGCGCGTCCTCTTCTATTGACATCTCTGGGGACACTTCCTGATTTCCTCTTCTTCTCTGCTCTAAAGCATCCCAAAAATATCTGAACACTGTCTCGAGACTGTTGACATCCAGAGGAAGCGATNGGTACTGCATTCATATGCCCTTTTATGGGCATTTTCATGAGGGAGGGGTTCCAAATGAGGCACTCTGTCAAAACCACTTTTTCCAGGACAGAAATTCCTCGGGGTTTCGCCTGCCATATCCGTTCTGTTTTACTCACAGACAAATGGTTAACACTTTTAGAAAATTCAGAGTGTTTCCTATCCAATGGTACCAAATATGTGCATATCCTATTTTCTGGGCCTGAATGGGAGGCATTTTACTTTGGGCACGCCAGGCTCTCCAAAACGGTCACCTCATGCGCTGCTCCCTAAGAAGTTAACACAGGATAGGAATAGATATGAATATATGTCTTACAAGTTACTTGTAGAAGATTGTACATGTATGATCTTGTGGAGGAGCTCATTGAAATGGATGAAAATAGGAGAGAGCAGTCAGATGCAATGTGACTTATTTCAACAGCCCCCCCCCCCGTTTTAACTGCCAAACCCCAAAACAGGCAAATAAGGAAACAGAGGTATGAAAGAAACATTTACCCATGAGTTGCTGCCAAATCCCATCCATTTTTCTATCCATCTCCCATCATTAAACTTCCTTGACTACCTTCTCAATGTGAGTTGAACACATAGAAGACACTATTTCAGAGCCAAAAGGTGGTGCAAGATCTGCTGCAGGCATGGACAGAATAGCTAAGTGAGCAGCTGCAGGTAGCTACAATCTCTTTAGAATAAATAAAAAACATTTTTTTTTACATGCAATATGACATCTACAATGAGTATACCAAACATTAGAAACACCTTCCTAATATTAGGTTGCACCCCTTTTTGCCCTCAGTACAGCCTAAAATTGTCAGGGCATGGACTCTACAAGGTGTCGAAAGCGTTCCACAGCGATGCTGGGCCATGTTGACTCCAATGCTTCCCACAGTTGTGTCAAGTTGGCTGGATGTCCTTTGGGTGATAGACCTTTGTTGATACACACGAGAAACTGTTGTGTGAAAATCCCAGCAGCGTTGCAGTTCTTGACACAAACCGGTGCGCCTGGCACCTACTGCCACACCCCATTCAAAGGACTATACAGTGCATTCGGAAAGTATTCAAATTTTGTTACGTTACAGCCTTATACTAAAATTGATTGAATTGTTTTTCCCCCACATCAATCTGTACACAATACCACAAAATGACAAAGCAAAAACAGGTTTAGATTGAAACATCACATTTACATAAGTATTCAGAACTTTTACTCAGTACTTTGTTGAAGCACCTTTGGCAGCGATTACAGCCTTTCATCTTCTTGGGTAAGACACTACAAGCTTGGCACACCTATATTTGGAGAGTATCTCCCATTCTTCTCTGCAGATCCTCTCAAGCTCTGTCAGGTTGGATGTGGAGCGTCGCTGCACAGCTATTTTCACAGGTGATCGATCAGGTTCAAGTCCGGGCCACTCAAGGACATTAAGAGACTTGTCCCAATGCCACTCCTGTGTTGTCTTGGCTGTGTGCTTAGGGTCGTTGTCCTGTTGGAAGGTGAACCTTCGCCCCAGTCTGAGGTCCTAAGTGCTCTGGAGCAGGTTTTCATCAATGATTTCTGTACTTTGCTCTGTTCATCTTTCCCTCAATCCTGACTAGTCGCCCAGTCCCTGCCGCTGAAAAACAACCCCACAGCATGATGCTGCCACCACGCTTCACCATAGGGATGGTGCCAGGTTTCCTCCAGACATGACACTTGGCATTCAGGCCAAAGAGTTCAAACTTGGTTTCATCAGACCAGAGAATCTTGTTCCTAATGGTCTGAGAGTCCTTTAGGTGCCTTTTGTCAAGCAGGCTGTCATGTGCCTTTTACTGAAGAGTGGCTTCTGTCTGGCCACTCTACCATAAAGGCCTGATTGGTGGAGTGCTGCAGAGACGGTTTTCCTTCTAGAAGGTTCTCCCATCTCTACAGAGGAACTCTGGAGCTCTGTCAGAGTGACCATCGGGTTCTTGGTCACCTCTCTGACCAAGGCCCTTCTCCCCCGATTGCTCAGTTTGCCCGGGCGGCCAGCTCTAGAAAGAATTTTTGGTGCCCTTCCCCAGATCTTTTGCTCTGACATCCATAGTCAACTGTGGGACCTTATACAGACAGGTGTGTGCCTTTCCAAATCATGTATAATCAATTGAATTTACCACAGGCGGCCTCCAATCAAGTTGTAGATACATCTCAAGCATGATCAATGGAAACAGGATGCACTTGAGCTCCATTTCAAGTCTATTAGCAAAGGATCTGAATACTTACGTAAATAAAAGGTATGTTTAAAAAAATATATATCTAAAAACCTAATATTTGTGTCACTCAACTTTTGGCCACGACTGTAGATGGATGAAAAAAATTATTTCATCCATTTTAGAATAAGGCTGTAATGTAACAAAATGTGGAAAAGTGGAAGGGGTCTGAATACTTTACGCATGGACTGTACATAATTTGTATTCCCCATTAACCCTCTGAATGGTGCACACACACAATCCATGTCTCAATTGTCTCAAGGCTTAAAAATCCTTCTCTAACCCATCTACTCCCCTTCATCTATACTGAATGATGTGGATTTAACAAGTGACATCAAAGGATCATATCTTTCACCTGGATTCTCCTGGTCAGTCTCATGGAAAGAGCAGGCGTTCTTAATGTTTGGTCAGTGTATAGCTCAGGTCTAAAAGTGTCAATCAGCAGTTGCTACATCCATTTTTGGACTTAAATGATATGAACCCAAGAAATACCTCACTAGCTTACAATGTCGTACCCCATCAGAACCCAAAATGTAAGCTTGTTTTACCCCAATGTTTGTAAACAAAGTAAATGTAAACAAACACTGTTTAGCCTCAAAACATGGTTAAAACTATACTTTCAAAATCAAAGAGACAGAGCTATGGATGCAAGGACTATGAATTTGAGAGTGGTTACATTTCCCCAGGCCCATCGCTCAGTTTTTTACTGAAACAGGGACGAGGAGATAATTTTTTTATTGTTTCAACTGCTGATTGCCACTTTAGTATGTTGGATGACTAGCAAACAAGCATAATAACCTAATCCCCATTTCTAGTCCATCCCTCTCCTGGTGTGCATGTGTACACAGCCCTGCCTGCTCTGCTCTAGCAGTATGCTCCTCTATTGTGCTCCTCTGTGCTTAGTGGAGAGGAGGAGGAAGGGAGAGGAGAGAGGAGGAGGCTCTCCCGCTGACTCCAGCAGACAGATGAAAGAGCCAGAGACCAGCAGCAGTGTATCCACGCTCAACAGCTGAGCTCTAGTCTGCCCCTCCCCCTACATACAGTGGAACTCTGACGCTCCTGACCTCCGCTCTGCCTCATGTTCACTTTAGTTTTAGTCTCCCACAAACAAACAGTCTCACACTCCTGGTCTAGCACAGGCACGCACATGCTTACTGACTGCCTAACACACTTCAAGCTTTAACTTTGTTCTTCCTTTTTACACACAGGCCAACTCTAGACTAGCTCTCCCTAGCTCTGACACACATCCTCCTACCTGAGCTGGAGAATTTATTTATCACATCTTCCATAAGCAGTGGAGTCACAACAGCCCCCCCCCCGAGCTTTAGGACACCACCAACACACACTTTTTTTCATTCCGGTACTGAAAATTATACAGCTGGAATTTCAAAATACTCCGGTATACAGTATACCGCCCAAGCCTAAAGCAAACAGCGCAGGGGAATCTGCTCCCAACATCAAACTAGAGCAAACATGCACTAAAAAGTAATACATTAAAAACACTCCCCAGACAGATGTGGAGACTGAAATAGCCGCTTTCCCCCTCTCCATCCCTCGCTCCTCCTCTCTCCACTCCTTCCATACACACACACGTCCCCTTAACATGATTTACAGCTCCATTATGAACCAAGGGGCCGGGGAGGGCCAGCACACACACACACACTTGGATAAGAAAGAAAATAGGGAGAAAGAAAAAGAGAAAGAATGAAGGTAAACTAGACAGAGGAAGAGAATGTTAGAGGGACAGCGAGAGAGAGAAAGAGGACTCACGGAGAATGAATGAGAAAGAAAACGAAATCGAGAATGAGAGAGAGTGTGTTCACATGCCCTATGCCAAACCAGGGGTGTACCGCTTGCATTTCTTTGAATGGCATTGGTAGCAGTACTGTAGCTAACGGAAACAATCACTGAGACCTGAAAGTATAGTTTCAAACTGGAAATTAAGGTAGACCAAGTGGTCTTCTGTCATAAGGTTGTGGTTGTCTCTCTGTTTCAAATAGTTGTCTCATGGCTCGACCACAAACCCAAGGGCTCTTTTAAACGCAACCAGAGCCACCATTGCAAAACTATTGCACAGAAAAAGTATTTTGTTGACACAGATTCTAAAATGGAGTATCAAGTCAAGCATTTCATTAACTGCAAAACTACTCATGTCCTCCACAGATTGGAATGTCCACAGTGCAAGGGGTTCTACACTGGACGGACAAAGAGACGCCTTCAAGACCGCTTAGCGGAACACAAGTAGGCAATGAAGACTACCCCATGGCAAGGCACTACAAGTCCTTACACCATTGTAACCCTGCCTCCCTACAAGCTATGGGTATTGATCATCTTCTGGCCTAGAAAATGGACCGTCTTAAAACAGCTAAACCAAAGGGAAAGTTTGGGGATTTACAAACTACAGGCCACTAAGTACCCTGGTTTAAATGAAGATATGGATTTCTCACCTTTCCTGTAGGGTCGTGAGAGGTCCATTTTCTGTCATCTTGTGGACATTTTGCTCTATTGCCCTCAGCTATGTTTAGACTGGTGTCCATGTTTGCTGTGTTCCAGTGTACTACGGAATAGACGGCTCTCCTATTCTTGGCACTTTGCCCAGTCATATTTAAAGTTAGAGCTACCTTTCTAAGCTTTCTGATGCTTCCTGCTTGGAGTTGAATTTTTTGATAACATATCTACAGCATAGCTTACTAGGTGTTGTCCAATGAATTCTGTAACCACTCCCTCATCAAATCAGAGCTGATTGGAAAAGCTGTTCAAAAGAGGACATTGTATTATCATGTCTTTGTACTCCCTGATGAAGGCCATGCAGCGGAAAAGCGTTGGAGTTATTAAACTTTGTTTCCATTGAACATGCCATACAAATAGGCATTTTAATTAATTATATGAAGAGTGCCTTGGTCCTCCTTGCTTTTTGATGACCAATTTACCTCTTTTTACTAAAATCTACTATTGTGTAGCTTAGCAGCACTTCCCTTCCTCCTCTTTTTACTACAAGTTGTCTCGTGTTGTTGTGCCTACTGAACAGTCCTACTGATTCTCACAGACCACCACATCTCGGTGAATAGCAACAGTAGGTGTACTCTAGCCAGCGGGGGTGCCGTATGTAAAGCACGCCTGCTAATCAAGGTGGGGATGAACTCTACTTAAATTCACGAAGTACACTGAAATTCCCTTTCTCTTCAATTAGAAAAATTTGGAATGAAGATTTTCATTTGGCCTTCTGTCTGAATGAATGGAATTGACCCCAAACCTGCTGCGGATCCATACAGATACTAAGAATTCTGGGCTGACACTCTGGTGTCTGCCACACTTCAGCAGCACGCTTTAGTCTTGTGGCAGCGGTGCAATGTCAATACTGCCAGAGACCGCTCTTTAATCTAGCAACCACAGCCTAACCAACGTACCATGGCATGTACACACTATCCTCCACGGCTTCCAATCCCTCTCTTTTTCCTGGCAGTAGGTTAGATGGTGAAGATACACCCGGGGTACTGTTGCTGGGGCCTAACTATGGAACATTTGCAGAAAACTGTAGACATGATATTACTCCCTGTCAGTCTTGCTCAGTATTGTGTAAGAAAGCAATGCTAGGCACTCAAGTGCGTGTCAGCAAGCCCGGGGGGTTGTTTTATGTGGTGACAGCCTGCATGTGTTGAGTGTGTGTGAACTAGCAAGCTGGTTTACCCTTGGTTTCCTGTCAAGCCACAACAGTAGCAGATAAGACCAGTAGACATCCCTGAAACTAGCACTACCACACAACTACTACGCTCTTTTCACAAATCAACATATAAAGCTCGTCAACACCCCAGCTGGGTGTCCTGTTCCTCCAACAATCCCAGGGTAAGCTTACCCTGTGTGTATGGTGGATGGGAGACAAAGATGCATCAGACAGAGAGACCAACAGATGCATGTGTACACGTATTGACCAACAGGGATTATAGCGCTCAATCAGTACAAGAACAATGCACACTCACACTCTGATTCTCACTCACACATTGAGTGTATCAAGAGATCCCTGTTCCAAACAGAGACACATGACTTTGAATCTCATAGCTCAACAGTGATATGAGCAGGGAATCCCCGTTCCAAACAGAGACACATTACTTTGAATCTCATAGCTCAACAGTGATATGAGCAGGGAATCCCTGCTCCAAACAGAGACATGACTTGAATCTCATAGTTCAACAGTGATATGAGCAGGGAATCCCTGTTCCAAACAGAGAGACATGACTTGAATCTCATAGTTCAACAGTGATATGAGCAGGGAATCCCTGTTCCAAACAGAGAGACATGACTTGAATCTCATAGTTCAACAGTGATATGAGCAGGGAATCCCTGTTCCAAACAGAGACATGACTTGAATCTCATAGTTCAACAGTGATATGAGCAGGGAATCCATGTTCCAAACAGAGACATGACTTGAATCTCATAGTTCAACAGTGATATGAGCAGGGATACCAGAGATGTACCGATGCTTCTGCCACCAAACCAACAACAACAAACTTCCTATCTGGACAGACAGATGTACTGATGCAAAGCACGCATGAAACGGACAATGCCATGAACAAGCCATTTAGAAAGCATTGCTCCCAGATCACGGGAAGTCTAAGGGACACAGTAAAGCAAAGGACATCATTTCCCACCCCTATCTGTGTCAAGACTGGATGAATATAATGAAATAAAAGATACAGTACCTTTATTTGTACTATTTTCTACATTGTAGAATAATACTGAAGACAAAACTATGAAATAACACATATGGAATCATGTAGTAAGCAAACATTTTTATATTTTATATTTGAGATTCTTCAAAGTAGCCACCCTTAAACACTTTTGGCATTCTCTCAACCAGCTTCATGAGGTAGTCACCTGGAATGCATTTCAATTAACAGATTTGCATGGTTAAAAGTTAGTGTTTGAGCCAATCAGTTGTGATGTGACAAGGTAGGAGTGGAATACAGAAGATAGCCCATATTATGGCAAGAACAGCTCAAATAAGCAAAGAGAAACGACAGTCCATCATTACTTTAACTTCTCAGGGAGCAGCTCCCGAGGTGACCGTTTTGGAGAGCCTGGCGTGCCCAAAGTAAAATGCCTCCCATTCAGGCCCAGAAAATAGGATATGCATATATTTAGTACCATTGGATAGGAAACACTGAATTTTCCAAAACTGTTAACCATTTGTCTGTGAGTGAAACAGAACGGATATGGCAGGCAAAACCCCGAGGAATTTCTGTCCTGGAAAAANCATTTTGGATGCTTTAGACCAGAGAAAAAGACCAAACAAGTGGGTCCCCCCTTGATGACAACAGTACCCAGGGCGCGCGCCCGAGAAGTCGCACAGTGTCTTATTTACCGTCTTTAGAGCTCAGTTTATATTCCGGTTGATTTATAATAGTAAATATACGTAAAAGTGTTCCTAAGGATACATTTAAAACTATGTTTGAATGTTCTTGGACAAGTTTATAGGTATAAGATGAACGAGTTCGCGCCACGTTTCAATGGACTAGTGGAGGCTGTCGTTTCTGACTATGACGCGCGAACCAAATGGAGATTTAAGGATATAATACATGACTTTTTCTAACAAAAGAACCATGGATTGTCTTCGTTGGACAATTAGGATGACCTCAGCAGACGTTCTTCAACAGGTAATTGATTTGTTTTCGCTGTGAAATGTGTTATGTGTGTGCCACGCTGGCTAATGAATTCATGGCTATGAGAAAGTATGTGAGGTGCTGCCCTCAAACAATCAAATGTAGAGCTTTCGCCGTAAAGCCTTTTTGAAATCTGACAACGCTGTGATATTGCCAAGAAACAGAGCTTTTGATGACTATGAAACACTTGTATATTGGTGGATGTTTAATAATTCAACTTTGGGATTTTGAATTTGGCGCTTTACATTTTACCTGGTGGTGTCGGGAGTGGGTTAGCGACCCACTCCCTGTCTAGTTAAGACATGAAAGTCAGTCAAAGCGTAAAATTAAACACTTTGAAAGCTTCTTCAAGAGCAGTCGCAAAAACCATCAAGCGCAATGATAAAACTGGCTCTCATGAAGACCGCCACAGGAAAGGAAGACCCAGAGTTACCTCTGCTGCAGAGGACAAATTCATTTGAGTTACCAGCCTCAGAAATTGCAGCCTAAATAAATGCTTCAGAGTTCAAGTAACAGACACATCTCAACAACTGTTCAGAGAAGACTGCATGAATCAGGCCTTCATGGTCAAACTGCTGCAAAGAAACCACTACTAAAGGACACCAATAAGAAAACACTTTCTTGGGCCAAGAAACACGAGCAATGAACATTACACCGGTGGAAATCTGTCCTTTGGTCTGATGAGTCGATTTTTGGTTCCAACCCCGTGTCTTTGTGAGATGCAGAGTAGATGAACGGATGATGTACGCATGTGTGGTTCCCACCATGAAGCATGGAGGAGGTGGTGTGATGGTGCTTTGCTGGTGACACTGTCAGTGATTTATTTAGAATTCAAGGCACATTTAACCAACATGGCTACCACAGCATTCTGCAGCGATACGCCATCCCATCTGGTTTGCGCTTAGTGGGACTATCATTTGTTTTTCAACAGGACAATGACCCAACACAAGGGCTATTTGACCAAGAAGGAGAGTGATGGAGTGCTGCATCAGATGACCTGGCCTCCACAATCAGCCAACCTAAACACCAACTGAGATGGTTTGGGATGAGTTGGACAGCAAAGTGAAGGAAAATCAGCCAACAAGTGCTCAGCATATGTGGGAACTCCTTCAATACTGTTGGAAAACATTCCAAGTGAAGCTGGTTGAGAGAATGCCAAGAGTGTGCAAAAGCTGTCATCAAGGCAAAGGGTTGCTACTTTGAAGAATCTCAAATATAAAGTATATTTTGATTTGTTTAACACTTTCTTGGTTACTACATGATTCCGTATGTGTTATTTAATTGTTTTGATGTCTTCATTATTATTCTACAATGTAGAAAATAGTACAAATAAAGAAAAAACATTGAATGAGTAACTGTGTCCAAACTTGACTGGTACTGTATATATAAATGACCAATGTATTTACTCCAGTTTTACAAATCACAAATCATAGGGCAAGGCAATGAGTTTTCCTGACCAGACTAGTCAAAACCCTAGGTCCCGAGTGAAGCCAGACAGTAAACAGACAGTACATGCACCAACACTCACCTTATTCATGTTGCTAGCCTGCTGGGCGTTCATGGCGTTGTGAGCTCCCATCTGTCCTCCTCCCTGAGCCAGAGTCTCAGCCAGCACACTGCTGCCTCCCAGCACACTGCTGCCTCCCGGCCCCACGCCCCCCCCAGCACCCTGCATGGCCTGGACCTGGTACTGCTGCAGCCCCAGCCTGCCCCGTCCTGCCGGCCCCAGGGCCCCGTTCATCACCTGGCCCGGAATCCCGTGTCCATGGCTGTTCATCATAGCCTGGTTGAAGCCCGCCATAGAGCCGTTGCCTTGTTGTCCGCTGGCGGGGCTTCCTTTCTGGGCTTGGTTGGGCGAGCCCTGGCCCATGGGGCCTTTCCCCATCATGGGGCCCATGCCACCGGACCCAGCACCGCCTGCTCTCAGGAGCTCAGACAGCTGCTTGTGTTTGGCGGCAGCGTCAGGGACCATGGAGCCCAGGACCCGGGGACCTCCTCCAGGCACTCCTCCTCCCCCGCCAGGGGCACCGTTGGAGGGCATGCCCATCAGGCCACCCAGGTCCCCATTGGGGATCAGCTCGTCTGGGAGGTCATTCTCCAGGTCGAACAGCGACACCAGGTCTAATGGGAGAAAAATGTACAGTTTAGAAGGTGTGGTTTCTACACCTGTTCTCTCAGTAACTTTCAGTCATGATTTGTCGGTTGTTGTGCTTGCTTGACAAGAAACTGTCCCCTAAAGGGAAAACACACATACAAATGAACAAATTACCATCAAAACAATTCCTACACTATAAAACACCTTCAATAACTGTCATACTCCAACCTGGCAGAAGCATTGCTTTGCAAAAAAAGAAGACTGCAGTGTCAAAATCGAATTGTTGCTGTCAACATTAAAATGAAGGGAAAGTCCCCACAGAACAGAATAGTATCCAATTCACAGATCGTCAAAACGGCAGTCAGTGAGATAAAGGCTTTAGCAGGTTTACTATCAGCCTGTCTGACAGTGTTTAGCCTGGCTGTCAAAAGTTACCAATTTTCCAAATATAGTTCAGGAACTGAACAGACGACAGTCATGCCTTTGCACAATTCACAAACACACCCTTACTGAAAGTCACATTTAGTACTGACGAACACAGCCTAACACTCTCGCAACCTACACAGCCCGAAAATAGGATATGCACATAATTAGTACTATTGGATAGGAAACACTCTGAAGTTTCTAAAACTATTAAAATAATGTCTGTGAGTATAACAGAACTGAAATAGCAGGCGAAACCCGAGGAATTTCTGTCCAGAATTTATTTTGTTATGACATTTCCTCTTTTCCATTGACTTGCTATTGAAATCCATGGGTTTTAGCTCCTAGATTGCAGGACCTATGGCTTCCACTAGATGTCAACAGTTTTTATACAGTGTTTGGAGGCTTTAGCACTGAGCAGAATTGATAGGAAGAGGAATTAGTCTAGGGACCATAAATGTCATCCGAGTGCATTATTATCGCTAATATTCATAAAAGGATAGCTAAGGATGCATTATAAATGATCTTTGATTTGTTTGTGCAAAGTTAATAGGTATATTTTAATGCCTTCTCTTCACTGTACAACGGGTGACTCGACGGTGGATTTTCTGAACGTAACGCACCAACCAAATGGAGATTTATGGATATAAATTACTTTTTCTAACAAAAGAACCATTGGATGTCTTCGTTGGACACTTGGGAAGCCCTCAGCAGAAGTTCTTCGAAAGGTAAGTGATTTATTTTAGCTCTTATATGGGTTGTGTGTGACCCGCGCTGGATATGAATTTATGCTAATGCATAAATATTGGAGGTGCTATCCTCAAACAATCAAATGTTGTGCTTTCGCCGTAAAGCCTTTTTGAAATCTGACAATGCTGTGATATTGCCAAGAATCAGAGCTTTTGATGACTATGACTACGTTCATATATAAGCTATGCACAATACTTCGTTCAATTTATCGAATCAGTTTTTGTTTTCTTGCTCAAACCACAAGCAACACCTGTAAAACTGACATTTCTCTAAAAACACAGGGATGTCGATTCAAACAGGACTAGTATTATCAAAAAAACAGTAGGTTATTCTGGCTTGTTTTCAGTTTCCATTTAACCCATCTAAACAGTAGGCTACAGTTCCCTTGACATTCCATAGGCCTATTTGAAGTCCGTCTTGTGACTATTTAATTTGTATAGTGTCTCACAATCATCACACATAACATAGCCAGCACTGCTATCTTCCTCTTTTACCACCGCACCAAATATTTTCCAAACGTTACTTCTCTGGCCCACCCTTTTTATTTTCAACTCTCCTTTACAAGCTTTTGTCTTACTGAATTAAACTTCGACAAAGTCCTTTTTGCATCCGTGGATTGGCGTTGACTTTTTCTGCTTGTTCCCAAAAGTATTTGGTGATTGGCGTGTAGGCAATTTGGCACACATACAGTTAGGTCCTAAAGCTTTGGCTTATGCACAAATACCAGATAGCCTAAAATAATGAAAGAAAAGCCTCAACGTAGCCTATATATATGGTTTCTCTTTATTCAACCCATCCACCCTGTGGATATAACCGCAGGGACTGCAGGTTATGAGTCAACCCGCACTTCGCAAGTGCTCGTGTGATAAGATACATAACGACTAATAGAAACGTGCCAATTTAATTCTACTAAATTATGCAAATGAACCTGTAGACCGATCAGCATGACCGGTCAAATGTATTTACATGGACTGGTATTTCCATTAATGAATAGGCTAAAAAGCATCATTTTGCAATGGGATTTTTTTCTTCCAGACAATTGGCCGGTGCCCATTTTATTTTTCCAGCTATTAACGGCGAACAGAAACCCTGCCGTGTAGCCTACTCTCACACCTTACCATCCCAACTCCACAGCATCAACATATTACTGACTGCTGTAATAACAGCTGTATACCCCAACAATAATGTAACCCCAACATCAACTGTAGTTGTGCTGAAGAGGGGTTGAGTAGGTGAGGAGGTTCTCCAAGGGGCGAGTTGAACCACTTCATGACAACTCTGGCCTTGCTGTGTCTGACAGCAGTGAGAAGTCAGTCACATAGTGAAGCTGTGCCTGAAATGAATCGGCACAGAGGCCTGGGTCGTGTTCATAAGGGCACTCGGTAGCAAAAAGTTTTGCAATGGATAATGAAAAAAAAACGAAAAAAAAAAATGTATCGGACAAGTTCATATAGTACCTCCCTCTTTCACTCGGTTTTGGAGCATTTTCGTCCAAGTGAACCTGGCCCAGGGCTGGACTAACCAGAGCCAGAGAGTTGAGGGGAACTCAATAAGTAAACTCAGCAAGAAAAGAAACGTCCTCTCACTGTCAACTGCATTTATTTTCAGCAAATATTTGTATGAACATAACAAGATTCAACAACAGACAAACTGAACTAGTTCCACAGATATGTGACTAACAGAAATGGAATAATGTGTCCCTGAACAAAGGAGGGGTCAAAAGTAACAGTATCTGGTGTGGCCACCAGCTGCATTAAGTACTGCAGTGCATCTCCTCCTCATGGACTGCACCAGATTTGCCAGTTCTTGCTGTGAGATGTTACCCCACTCTTCCACCAAGGCACCTGCAAGTTCCCTGACATTTCTGGGGGGAATGGCCCTAGCCCTCACCCTCCGATCCAACAGGTCCCAGACTTGCTCAATGGGATTGAGATCCGGGCTCTTCGCTGGCCATGGCAGAACACTGACATTCCTGTCTTGCAAGAAATCAGCCATACTGCTCATTCTGTGCGTGGTGGCATTGTCATGCTGGAGGGTCATGTCAGGATGAGCCTGCAGGAAGGGTACCACATGAGGGAGGAGGATGTCTTCCCTGTAACGCACAGCGTTGAGATTGCCTGCAATGACAACAAGCTCAGTCCGATGATGCTGTGACACACCGCCCCAGACCATGACGGACCCTCCACCTCCAAATCAATCCCGCTCCAGAGTACAGGCCTCAGTGTAACACTCATTCCTTCGACAATCACCCCTGGTGAGACAAAAACGCGACTTGTCAATGAAGAGCACTTTTTGCCAGTCCTGTCTGGTCCAGCGACGGTGAGTTTGTGCCCATAAGCGACATTGTTGCCGGTGATGTCTGGTGAGGACCTGCCTTAAAACAGGCCTACAAGCCCTCAGTCCAGCCTCTCTCAGCCTTGTGCGTTCCTGGTGTAACTCGGGCAGTTGTTGCTATCCTGTACCTGTCCCGCAGGTGTGATGTTCGGATGTACCGATCCTGTGCAGGTGTTGTTACACGTGGTCTGCCACTGCGAGGACGATCAGCTGTACGTCCTGTCTCCCTGTAGCGCTGTCTTAGGCCTCTCACAGTATGGAAATTGCCATTTACTGCCCTGGCCACATCTGCATTCCTCATGCCTCCTTGTAGCATGCCTAAGGCACTTTCACGCAGATGAGCAAGGACCCTGGGCATCTTTCTTTTGGTGTTTTTCAGAGTCAGTAGAAAGGCCTCTTTAGTGTCCTACCTTTTCATAACTGTGACCTTAATTGCCTACCGTCTGTAAGCTGTTAGTGGCTTAATGACCATTCCACAGGTGCATGTTCAATAATGGTTTCTGATTCATTGAACAAGCATGGGAAACTGTGTTTAAACCCTTTACAATGAAGATCTGTGAAGTTATTTGGATTCTTACGAATTATCTTTGAAAGACAGGGTCCTGAAAAAGGGACTTGTCTTTTTTTGCTGAGTTTATGTGCGTTCGTACCGAAAAGGGTGACTGACATACAAGAGCCTGGGCTACGGGCTTCCCTCCTCTCCAGTCTCCAGAGCAGCAGGGAACATTCTTGTGGCTGGCTAGGGCCTTAGGGAGGAATGAACTCTGAGCGCTGAGTAAACAAACACACACACAGACAGCACTAATGAGGCCTAGAGTCCAAATTACATGCTCATGTCAAGGTCCTGCACGTAAGGGTGTGCGTGCGCGCTCAGAAAAAGATTACAATGGCATGAGAGGCAAACCGTCGCACGCCCAGCGCACTGCCTTGACTGTCAGGTTCTCAAGTTGGAGAGATCCTCCCTCTTCCAGAGTGGGAGCGCCTGAACAGGTTGCCAGGTTGTAATGGGATAGTCTGTCAGTGAGAGAGACCAGTGCTGTCAGAGAACTCTAATCTAGATTTACTGTCAGTTTAGGGGAATTTGGCCTACAGTCAAATAATAATATCAATAGTTGCCATTTAGTAGACGCTTTTTTCCAAAGCGACTTACAGTCATAGGTGCAGACATGGGTTGTCCCGGGAATTGAACCCACGTTCCTGGCATTGCAAGCGCCATACTGAGCTACAGAGGACCACTGAACGGGAAGAGATATTTCTACTAGGTCTATACAATATGCACATATACTATGAAAGCACATATCCTATGAAGGCAAGCACCTGTATCTCAGACACCATGTCTAGTAGCAGCAGTCAGTCCTGTATAGAGAGCGAGACCGAGAGATGTGAGTTACAGAAAGAGAGACCAGCTGTCAAACCAGCATTCTGATAGACCATTCATCCATCTGACAACCATTTATTTTTAAAGTTCCATGAGCGAGAAACCAAAAACCACCCAAGAGACAGAAGAAGGCCAAGTGGGACATAAAAGGAGAATGATTTGAAAATCCTTTGACACTTTGAGTCATAAAAAATCCTGAGAGTCCTCAAGGTTCTATAAGCTGAAGTGCGGCGGCTGGGCCCCGACAATGATGATTCACCCAGGTCTTTGTTACGACTGAAGCTGAACATCCTCTGTTAGACACACTCCAACTTGAGAGGTAAAAACAGTCAGGTCTCAGCACGTAGGCAGGCTGGCTGAGACTCAGGTCCACAGACTGATTAGAGAGAGGGAGACACTCTGGTCCACAGACCGGTTAGAGAGAGGGAGACACTCTGGTCCACAGACCGGTTAGAGAGAGGGAGAGACTGGTCTACAGACCGGTTAGAGAGAGGGAGAGACTGGTCCACAGACCGGTTAGAGAGAGGGAGAGACTGGTCCACAGACCGGTTAGAGAGAGGGAGACACCCTCCTCATCCACAGCTCCATTAAAACACCTGAGCCCCAGCCATACTCCACTGAAAGGCTTTATTTGCCCTGCCTACTGATCTGCCTGGAGACTCAAGCCGGGTTAGAATGAGACTTCTTTAGTTCAGCTTCACTGAAACAGTTAGACAGGCTACCTCAGCCTTGTTGCGTATGACAGCAGTCAGTCTACGTCAGCCTTGTTGCGTATGACAGCAGTCAGTCTACCTCAGCCTTGTTGCGTATGACAGCAGTCAGTCTACCTCAGCCTTGTTGCGTATGACAGCAGTCAGTCTACCTCAGCCTTGTTGCATATGACAGCAGTCAGTCTACCTCAGCCTTGTTGCATATGACAGCAGTCAGTCTACCTCAGCCTTGTTGCATATGACAGCAGTCAGTCTACCTCAGCCTTGTTGCGTATGACAGCAGACAGTCTAGTGAAGCCAAGCCTGAAATGAGAGGTCTCAAATGGATTGCTCAGAGCAGGAGAGTTGAGGAGAACTCAGTGTTTGTGTACCTGCCAATATCCCTCAGTATCATCCCTTCTGATGGATCCTGACTCGCTCCTAGACTGACACTGACCTTAGGGCAGTTTGGCATTCCCACCAGCTACGGTTAGAATTTGGAGGGTAAACTGTTCCTATCTGTGCCTAAGGGGCCAGGCAACTTCTTCCTCTAGCTCCTGACAGCCGACTCAGGCAGCGGAGGGGAGAAAAAGACAGATCGTGGCGCTAATGGGACTGATTAGATGTAAAGGTTCAGACTACACACAGCCGGGAGAATTTAGCATGCAGAAGCCACCACTGCCGCCTCAGCAGCAGCGTACGCTTGAACGGCCAATTAGCTGCTGGCGGCGCAGCACTCAGCGCCGGTCAAAGGGGACGGAGCAAAGTGAGACTCCAAGCCTAGATAAGACCTCGCCTTCACACACAGGCGTGCACACACACACGGTTCTCCCAAAGGTTACCAGGCAAGGGGGGATAAACACTGTGCAGTTAGTGACGTGTGTTACCAATACCTCAACCATACACAGCTCTTAGCTAGCCTAGCTCAGAGAGCAAACAGTGGGCCAAGACATAAGAAAAACAAACTTTAGCCTAATATAAACTACAATTTATTTATTTTCCACCAAATTGAAAAAAACAGGACAAACATCCATATTCAAGTTTAAGCCTACTGCAAATAAAAACCACCTGAGTTGACCAATTTGACCAGCATTCAACACCATAGTACCCTCCAAGCGCATCATTATGCTTGAGACCCTGGGTCTCAAACCCGCCCTGTGCAATTGGGTCCTGGACTATGACAGGCCGCCCCAAGGTGGTTAAGGTAGGAAACAACATCTCCAGTCCGCTGATCCTCAACATTGGGGCCCCACAAGGGTGCGTGCTCTGCCCCCTCCTGTACTCCCTGTTCACCCATGACTGCGAGGCCATGCACGCCCCGAACTCAATTATCAAGTTTGCAGACAACACAACAGTAGTGGGCTTGATCACCAACAACAACGACGAGACCGCCTACAGAGAGGTGGTGAGGGCACTCGGGAGTGTGGTGTCAGGAAAACAACCTCTCACTGAAATGTATGTGTGGGTCCACCCCACACACACAGTGTGGTAAAGGTCGGCGCAACAACACCGCTTCAACCTCAGGAGGCTGAAGTAATTTGGCTTGTCACCTAAAACCCTCAAACTTTTACAGATGCACAATTGAGAGCATCCTGTCTGGCTGTATCACCGCCTGGTATGGCAACTGCACCGCCCTCAACCGCAAGGCTCTCCAGAGGGTGGTGCGGTTCGCACAAATCATCACTGGGGGCAAACTGCCTGCACTCCAGGACACCTACAGCACCCGATGTCACAGGAAGGCCAAAAAGATCATCAAGGACAACAACCACCCAAGCCACTGCCTGTTCACCCGACTACCAGAGGTCAGTACAGGTGCATCAAAGCTGGGACCGAGAGACTGAAAAACAGCTTCTATCTCAAGGCCATCAGACTGTTAAACAGCCATCACTAACACAGAGAGGCTGCTGCCTACATACAGACTCAAATCATTGGTCACTTTAATAAATGGATCACTAGTCACTTTAAATAATTCCACTTTAATAATGTTTACATATCTTACATTACTTATCTCATATGTATATAAGGTATTTTATACCATCTATTGCATCTTGCCTATGTCGCTCGGTCATTGCTCATCCATATATTTATATGTACATATTCTTATTCCATCCCTTTACTTAGATTTGTTTGTATTAGGTAGTTGTGGAATTGTTAGATATTACTGGACTGTTGGAACTAGAAGCACAAGCTTTTTGCTACACTCATTAACATCTGCTAACCACGTGTATGTGACCAATAAAATTTGATTTGATGGTCATTGATTTGATTTGTATATTTCTTCCATGCATCTGACAAGAAACAAATCAATCACCAGTTACAATGGTCAGAATCTATCAAAGATACTGGGACCTTTATGTGTCAGTTAAAAAACGACACACACACACACACACACACACAGAGGGCGAGATGCTTCCATTAAAATCACATATAATGCCAAATAAAAAAAATGGAGGGGGGAGATGAGTCGTCCCAGTTTGTTTGTTTTGATTGGAGAGAGGCTGTGGTGTAAAAACTTTAATACTGCGCTTTATAAGACTGAGGTGTGATGACTTCAAGATGTGGAGAATTAGTGACGGGCTGCACTTGTAAACCCGGGCTGCACTCCGCAATCCATTTGCTGAATCGCCTTTATGAACAAACCACAGCCAGCCATTCAAGAAAATGAGGGGAGAACAATCTGAGACACAGTTAAACTAAGCAGTCTTTGAGAGGAGGTCTGAGCTGCAGATAGCTGGAGAGGTGACAGTGGGTTTTTTCTCCCGCAGCCTTTTTACAGAGTGAGGTTTAAATGAAAAATGCCCACGCTGATCGGCAAAATCCTGCCTGTCTCACATCAGAGTGTATTAGCACCCTGCAGACCAAGAGTGTTCAGAGGAGAACAGAGGGGAGGGAGAGGTGAGGAGCGGTGGGGTGGGGAGGTAATGTGGGGAGGGAGAGGAAGAGATGAGGGGTAAGGAGGGAAGAGGTGAGGGAGAGGCTTGGGCAGTATACCAACGGTATGATTTTAAGCACACAATAATTCTATTGAGCCAGTCACAAAGAGCACATGGAGCAAACGTAACAGCAAACATGATAAATTCACTACTAATGGGGTAAAGTTAATCCAGGATTCAGTGTTTCCAATGCAGAAAGGGGAAAATAAAATGAAGAAAGAAATATCTTGCTAAACGCAGTTCAAAAATTATTCTTATTGTAAATTATTCTCGGCTTTAGTCAGGGTTCGCTCCAAATCATGAATGTAAAAGGACTAATTTCATGCTTCAGCTGCACTTCTCCACTCAAATTAAATATCTTTGCTCTCATCATCAGATCACCAGATAGCTCTGACTGATGTGTAGGCTACTTTATTGATTCATTTCGGTATTAAGATAAAATGCTAGATGAACTTCAGGCAAAACATCAGGAAATGTAGCTGGCTACTTTTTATCTATGACAAACATTAGAAATATGATGGCCACTTATCGTTATTGCAAAAAGTACCAAGCTTTTACATTCTAAGCTAGCTAATTTACTAAAGTGTGGCTGCTAAGCAAATAGCATTGCACTTCTGTTGTCATCTGATGAAAACTATTTTCAGCCCAATGTGTGGCACGAATGCATTTTGTGTTTGAAAAAAGTAGTTGCCCACCCCTTATCACTCTATTGATGCAAAAAAGACTTGACTTTCAATATAAAAATGCAGGTGAAATGCTTTAACTTCTTAGGGAGCAGCGCACGAGGTGACGGTTTTGGAGAGCCTGGCGTGCCCAAAGTAAAATGCCTCCCATTCAGGCCCAGAAAATAGGATATGCACATATTTAGTACCATTGGATAGGAAACACTGAATTTTCTAAAGGTGTTAACATTTTGTCTGTGAACGGATATGGCAGGTGAAAACCCGAGGAATTTCTGTCCTGGAAAAAGTGGTTTTGACACATTGCCTCATTTGGAACCCCTCCCTTATGAAAATGCCCATATAAGTGCATATGAATGCAGTACCTATTGCTTCCTCTGGATGTCAACAGTCTCGAGAAAGTGTTCTGATTCTTTTTAGATGCTTTTAGAGCAGAGAAGACGACGAATAAGGAAGTGTCCACGCAGATGTCAATAGAAGTAAATGCGCGCTCCCGGCTGGCGCGTTCTTTGGTTTTTTCCTTTCTTATCGCCCAGTTTATATTCTGGTTGAAATATTATACTATTTATACATAAGTGTTCCTAAGGATACATTTAAAATTGTTTGATTGTTCTTGGACCAGTTTATAGGTATAAGTTGAACGAGTTCTCTTCACGTTTCAATGGACGATTGGAGGCTCTATTTTCTCATTATAACACGCCAACCAAACAGAGATTTATGGATATAATACATTACTTTTTCTAACAAAAGAACCATGGATTGTCTTCGTTGGACACTTGGGAAGCCCTCAGCAAAAGTTCTTCAACAGGTAATTGATTTGTTTTCGCTGTGAAATGTGTTTTCTGTGAACCGTGAAGGCTTATGAATTCATGCTAATGGAAAAATATGTGGGGTGCTATCCTCAAACAATCAAATGTGGTGCTTTCGCCGTAAAGCCTTTTTGAAATCTGACAATGCTGTGATATTGCCAAGAAGCAGAGCTTTTGATGACTATGAAACACTTGTATATTGATGCATGTTTAATAATTCAACTTTTGGATTTTGAATTTGGCGCCTTGCATTTCACCTGGTAGTGTCGGGAGTGGGGCGCTAGCGCCCCAGCGCACGTTGCTGCTCCTGAAGTTAAATTGCAAATTTTTTTTCCTGGTCTCTTGAAAATGCAGATTTCTTAAACTGAATGCGACCCCTGCTGTTTGCCAACTGAATATCTTATAACTATAAGTTAACCTCTAGGGGATCAGTGCACGACTTGACCGTTTTGGAGAGCCTGGCGTGCCCAAAGTAAAATGCCTCCCATTCAGGCCCAGAAAATAGGATATGCACATATTTGGTACCATTGGATAGGAAACACTCTGAATTTTGTAAAACTGTTAACCATTTGTCTGTGAGTAAAACAGAACGGATATGGCAGGCAAAACCCCGAGGAATTTCTGTCCTGGAAAAAGTGGTTTTCACAGAGTGCCTCATTTGGAACCCCTCCCTCATGAAAATGCCCTTATAAGTGCATATGAATGCAGTACCGATCGCTTCCTCTGGATGTCAACAGTCTCGAGAAAGTGTTTTGATTNAGGAAGACCTCAGCAGAAGTTCTTCAACAGGTAATTGATTTGTTTTCGCTGTGAAATGTGTTGTGTGTGCCGTGATGGCTAATGAATTCATGGCTATGGGAAAAATATGTGAGGTGCTACCCTCAAACAATCAAATGTTGTGCTTTCGCCGTAAAGCCTTTTTGAAATCTGACAACGCTGTGATATTGCCAAGAAACAGAGCTTTTGATGAGTATGGAACACTTGTATATTGGTGGATGTTTAATAATTCAACTTTTGGATTTTAAATTTGGCGCCTTGCATTTCACCTGGTAGTGTCGGGAGTGGTGCGCTAGCGCCCCAGTGATCTCTAAGAAGTTAACTATCTATGATGTGCCAAATGCATTTTCTCCAACTATTCATTTGGTTTGCTAACTTGGTAGCTAAAAGGTGGCTAGCTTGGGAAATAGCACCCCTTGTAATACTGTAGAAAAAGTACAGAAATATGGATACCTCCCACAACCATACTGTGCAGCAGGGCTCCGTTGGTCCCACTCCTAGTTTGGGGGGGGGGGGGACATCTGCAGTAGTGCCCCCTTCACCCCACACACCCCTCCATCCCATTCTAATCAGTTCCACTTCAGCTGATACATTAACCCGCACAGCGAGCGCACCGCCTGGGACCGTTCCCCCGTTTCCCCTGAAGCGGGTGGAACTGAAGGCAGTGTTTTTACACTTGGCTGTATGTACACTAATGCTAACATGGGTGGAATAATGCTCACCCACCCAGGGGTTGGTGCCCATTCATCGAGCCCGGACGGAGGAGAGAACACCCACTAGGTAAGCAATGTGCCTGAAGAATACTTGTCTGGAGCCAATTTCTCACGACGGGCACCAAAACAAACAGACATTGGCTGGCATCTATGGATCAAACGCACAGCATAATCTGTCACACATTAACACATCAAACCCGGGTTGCAAACAGTGTGTTAAGGACAGCCGTCCCGCCTACACTGGCTGACAGGCTGTAAGGTGCTCTGTAGGGCTGGGAGGGGCAGAGCGAAGCGTGCGTTTGCGGTCTACCACAGTAATAATGGGACTCAGAAACATGACTTGAGCCAGCCAAATCCATGACAACACACTAGGCTTTTATGCAGTGAATCCATTTACTATAAGCCAGTGGTTCTCAATCCTGGTCCTGGGGACACAAAGGGCTGCACATTTTTTGTTTTTGCCCTAGCACTACACACCTGATTCAAATCATCAACTCACCACTGCTACAAATTTACACCCCTTTGGGTCCCCAGGACCAGGATTGAGAACCACTGCTATGGCTAATCAGGCCATTCAAAATTGTAAGAAAGAAGGTGTATGGTTTCATTTGTGGCTAAGCGGGAAAAAGCTATTCAGCATTGATACCTTTCTAAACAAATAAAGATGCAGAGTGTGGGACATACAGTTTAGCTAGATAGGTTTTGACTTCCTGATGAGCGTTCTAGCCTGTCGAATAACACTAAGCCGACACCCATCACAAATTCACACATCCATTCATACAGGTTGTCTATTCATCTCCAACACTTTCAAGAGAGCAGTCTTCTACTCTCTCCTCATAACTCCTCCCTCCCGGCATCATTTTCTCCAGAGCTGAGTGGGAGCGAGAAGATGTGGGTGGGAGTGAGGGGAGGAATCTGCTCTTTCGCAGGTCTGCTTGAGGAATTTCTGGGAATTGGGCTTTTTCAAGCCAAACAAAACCTTATTTTGTCTCTGCTGCCATCTGCAATCTGGGGCTCTAAATCTTCAGTGTACTCAGGACCCCGTGCCGCTTCACAACTTCAAAGGAAAGCAGGTCTGCGGCACACTATGCCATGCATCACTGAGCAGTTAGTGAGTGAGTGTGTGTGGTGCTGGGCTATTAGAGAGGATGTGTGTTTGTGTCTGCTGGGCAGTTCATTAGAGGGGTGTGTGTGTGTAAGATGTGCATTAGTGTGTACACCGAGGCAGAGAGCGTCTGGCCTGGCAGCCCTCTCTAAAGAGCCAGCAGAGTGAGTGTCACGGTGCCTTACTGCCCAGCGACAGCTCTTCACCCCACTGAAAGATGAGCTAGGGCCGCAAAGGACCCCGGCCTGTCAGTGGGGAAGACTACAGCCCAGGACAGAACCAAAGAGCTGTTGGTAAACTGGGTCATATTCATTTGGCACCAAACGGAAGAAAACGGACAAAACAAAGAGGGACTCCCTGCACTTAAGAAATAATCACCTGCAGTAAGAAATGCTTGGTTTTGTTTTCCGCAGAAAAACATTCAGCGAACCTGACCCAGTTGACAGACAATCGTCTGCCTTGTCGTCTCTCTGTATGTACGGTACAGAGGTGGACATTGGGCGACGGATACATTGAGGGATTTGAACACTTTCCTTGACTGAGAATAAAGAGTTGGTTGTGGTGTCTGTAATCCCTAACTTGGCCTCATTTGGGATGTTTGCATTTTCCCCCCAGCGTTTGATAGTGGTGGAGAATTTACAGTTGCACAATGAAAACATCAATTCACTACCGACAACACAATGAACCCCGAAAGCAGTTCACTACCATCAACTCTACAATGGACGTAAGCTACACATGGCATTGCCATATAAAACACAGAAATAAAAACAATAAATCGACCTCACTAAAGTCACAGAGAGCACTTAGGTTAAGCCACATTATTTAAAGTGCATTCTACAGCGACAGGTTAAATACAAGATAATCTGATAGCACTGGAAGTTATAGAGCGCCCTCTGAACTTTGCAGCCCTGCCGTAGACTCCCGGCCACCATTTAGGCTCCTCTCTAGTCTTGGCTTTGACATCAGACACCAGCAGCTGGTTCTGAGGCAGCCAGTCACACCCCTGGGAACAAGTCAATGTGTAGCAGGGGTTTAAAGCTGGCTTCTCTTCCAGGCAGGCGTGGGTAGCCTAACAACGTTTGATCAGAGACCAGACAATACAATGGAACATGAACTTTTTGGGGTTGAGTGTGACACATTCATTTATTTAGGAGTCACCAAATCAATAAAACAATGTTCTATAAACTGCTTGACCCAGCAAGCCTGCACCCAACCCACCATTTGGGGACACACTGGTGTAAGTAACTACAGCCCTGATTGGGGTTAACAACGCCACATAAGGTCAATTCAACTTATCGGGATATCATTTAGCCAAGTGTAAGTGTAGTACAGGCAACCACACACCCCACACACTTCAGAACAGATGTGCAGCATAGGGGTGTGTGTGTGTGTGGTAGTGCTGAGAGATTAACCGAAATGTTGGTTATTTTTTTGTTTTTAAACTAATTGACCAACATCTGTTACATTTCTGGGGTTTTCTGTAAGATCGATGTGCAGTTTCTGTAGAGATAAATCAGATCAAGCCTGAACTGTGCGATGTAATAGAGAGTTTAAGTTTTCAACAGGTAGTACTGAGTGCTTTTTGACGTCGGTCGGCATACTTTACTTTTATTTAAATAACTAAAAGTAAGTAAGTCCCATGATGGTAGTAACTGCCCAATACTGCTTATCACATATTTACCATAATTTATTCACATTACTTTAAAATATTTCAGTTGTCTATATTACATTTGTTTATTTGATGACTATTGTTTCATTCCAAGTCATCTCATCTCTATAGAACTGCTGATAATGCTGACTGACAAAATCACTATTTTAGTAGTTCTTCAAAGTAAATAAGGCATACTTTTATGACTGCTAAATATAATCTATCAATCCCTTAGATCATGTATGTTCAGGTAGACATACCTTGTGAAGCAACAGCTGTTCTTTATATCACCTCACCATTGCGCATTCTTCTCTCTCTTCCGTAGCAGGCGTAAAACACAGACCAGACAAGTAGATGCGCAATGGATTATGGCCATTGTAGTTAATTACAAAGTTTTATGCACTAAACAATGTAGAATATTGGCCTATTGGAAACAACTCCCTACTACTTCGCACAGTTCAGGCTGGATCTGATTTATCTCTATAGAAACTGTGCAATGTGCGAATTGAGTTCACTGAAAAAAACAAAGAAATGGAATTAAAATAATAATTCAACCAATGTCGGTCAATTAGTTGTTTAAAAACAGAAATCGCTCAGCACTACCAACAGAACCGGCAGCAGCATAGGCAGCAGCTCTATACAGATGAGATGACCTGGAATGAAATAAAAGTCATCAAATAAAACAAATATTTTAAAGTAATGTGAATAAATGGTGGTTAACTACTTAGGGAGCAGTGGGGCGCTAGTAAGGTGCCAAATTCAAAATCCAAAAGTTGAATTATTAAACATTCATCAATATACAAGTGTTGCACAGTCATCAAAAGCTCTGATTCTTGGCAATATCACAGCGTTGTCAGATTTCAAAAAGGCCTTATGGCGAAAGCACAACCTTTGATTGTTTGAGGATAGCCCCTCATATTTTATGCATTAGCATAAATCCATAACCAAAGCGGGTCTCATAAAACGCATAAAATCGCTAATATAAAATCCCTTACCTTTTGAAGAACTTCTGCTGAGGGCTTACCAAGTGTCCAACAAAGACATCCAATGGTTCTTTTGTTAGAAAAAGTCATTTAATATATACATAAATCTCTGTTTGGTTGGCGCATTATTTTCATAAAATACAGCGTCCACTCGCCCATTGAACCGTGAAGAGAACACGTTCAACCTATACACTTGTCCAAGAACAATCAAACATCATTGATAATGTATCCTTAGGAACACTTTTATGTATATTTACTATAATATTTAAACTGGATTATAAACTGGACGATAGGAAAGGAAAAAAACAGCACGCGAGCCCGTGAGCGCGCCTCCTCTTCTGTTTACATCCGATGACTAGTTCAAAATTCTTCTTCTATTACCATCCAGAGCAACCTAACATCACCAAACACTGTCTAGAGACTGTTGATATCCAGTGTAAGCAATAGGTACTGCAATCTTACTCCCATATATGGCTGTTTTCAATAGGGAGGGGTTCAAAATGAGGCAATGTGTCAAAACCACTTTTTCCAGGACAGAAATTCCTCGGGTTTTCGCCTGCTATATCAGTTCTGTTATACTCACAGACAATATTTTAACACTCTTAGAAACTTCAGAGTGTTTCCTATCCAATAGTACTAATTATGGCAGGCCTTTTACTTTGGGCACGCCAGACTCTCCAAAAACGACACCTCAGCTGCCGCTCCCGAAGAAGTTGAAGTGCTAATCAGTAATGGCAGTCACCACCATCATGGGACTTTCATGAAAAAATATATTCTGTGTTACAGCAGTCAACCCATATAATGCATAGTGCATTTAATAAGACTGACACCATTTAGTCGACTGGACGATTGTTAGGCTGTTGGTCGCCCGAGATTTCTTTAGACGAGCAGTTGCAAAACAATATTAAAATACACCTGTCTGATTCGCAATGAGTGGACAGATCCATTGTGGAAGCCGTGGGGATGGCACAGTCCATCATTTTAAGACACGTGCTACTGAAATGGTATATGATTATTTTAAGTCAGAACAATAGTGCAACACTATTGCGCTTTCTGAAACATCAGCGCGCTGCCGAATTGGCATCGTCACCTAGACCATGTTGCTATGTGCATAATAGCAAAGTTAACCAGCATATGTCAGATAAAAACAGACATTTGTGAAATTGTTTAATCTTTGCTATGCTGTAAAGGCTTTACTCGTTTTCTTAACTCCTTAGGGCTAGGGTCCCATTTTCCGAATTTCCGCCTGTCTGACGTGCCCAAAGTACAATGCCTGCCACTCACGCCCAGAAACTAGGATATGCACATAATTAGTACTATAGGAAACACTCTGAAGTTTCTAAAACCGTTTACAAAATGTATGTGGGTATAACAGAACTGATATAGCAGGCAAAAACCTGAGAAATTTCTGTCCGGAAATCATTTTTCTTTTGACTTTCCCTGACTTTGAATGGCTGTTTATTGAAAACTCAAGTAGATAGGACTGAGGTTGCAGTACCTATGGCTTCCACTAGATGTCGACAGTCTCTGGACAGTGTAATGGAGCGTTTATAGTGGAAGAGAGTCAAAAGGTTGTCGATTTTTATGACATACCAGGATATCCTTTCTGTCTAGTGCATGAGATACACACAGGAGCGCGCACCACGGTGTTTACCTTCTGTATCGTGTAGGTTATTATCCGAGTGAAATATAATAGCCAATATAGATAAATGGATGCCTAAGGATAAATTATTAATGATGTTTGTTTTGGAAAAGTTGAGAGGTATAATTTGAACACGTTCTCTTCACTGTACAACGGGCGAGTAGACTGGAAATGCTTGGTGGACTAACTGAACAAAACGCGCCAACCAAACAGAGATTTATGGATATAATAAATGACTTTTTCTAACAAAAGAACCATGGATTCTCTTGTTTGGACACTTGGGAAGCCCTCAGCAGAAGTTCTTCGAAAGGTAAGTGATATTTCTTAGCTCTTATATGTGTTTTGTGAGACCCGCGCTGGATATGAATTTATGCTAATGTGGAAAATATGTGAGGTGCTATCCTCAAACAATCAAATGTTGTGCTTTCACCGTAAAGCCTTTTTGAAATCTGACAACGCTGTGATATTGCCAAGAAGCAGAGCTTTTGATGACTATGCAACTTGTATATTGATGAATGTTAAATATTACGCATTTTTATTTAGAATTTGCCGCGCATTGTTTGCTCTGAAAACGAGCCCGCTAACGGGATCGGATGCCTAAGAAGTTAAGAACAGCCTCTCTGGTATTATTTATAATGTATTTACTGTTGTTTACACTGTTCCAAATTGTCAACAAAAGTTTATAACCCTCCTTTTTCTTGATCTCATTAATAATAATAATAATCATTATAATAATAAGTAATGGCGTTATCATTAATAGGCTTAGTATAGCAGCCTTGTATCACCATCATTGAGCTATAGGCCTAACATGCTGACCAAACCGGACGCGCCCCATCGCGCACACGTTGATTTTGTTCACCCAGACCAGAAGAGAACAGGACACGCAGAATAAAATATATAAAACTAACTGAACCAATTATATTAATTTATGGCAACTTAGCTAGCTAGCTTGTGGTTGTTGTTAGCTAATTTGTCCTGGGATATAAACATTGGGTTGTTATTTTACCTGAAATGCACAAGGTCCTCTACTCCGACAATGAATCCACAGACAAGAAAATGGTAAACCGAATTTGTTTATCATCTATCCACCTTCCTAAAGGCTTCTTTTTCGTCTTTGGACTTTATATGGAGGTTGGCAATCAACTTTACGGGGCATTACTAGAACCGACGAGTGTGGAAGTCAATTCATCTTTCAATCAACCACGTGGGTATATGCTTCGAAAAACCAATGAGGAGATTTGAGAGGCCGGACTTGCAGCACATTGAGCGTCACGAATATAACCTATTTCTATTTTAGCGCCTAGCCATGCATATGCTCGCTGAGGAGCATGAGCAGTGTGGGTGCAATGATTGAATAACATGTGTAAATTTATTTTGCAACGCTCGCGCACGTGACACGAGCCGTGTGGTCAGCATGTTAGAGCGCATCCTGTTTAGTCTTATACCGTAACTTTATTAGGCCTATATTTCAATACTTATAGGCAACTGCATCAATCATTCATTCGTTCATGTTATCACACAGCATACAAGTCATTCATAATTTGAAATGCAATCAAGAATTTTAGTTTTAAAATAATTCAAACCTTGAATAATTAGCGTAAACGATAAACTGTCATTTCGAAAATTGCATTCACAAATGAATGCGGCTTTCCAAAAAAACTAAACGTTACAGACGCTCTGGTACGCTTATAATTTATTTAGTGTTGTTTACGTTGTTCCAAATAGTCAGGAAAATTATATTGTAATCTAACAGCACCCGTTTGACACACACAATATGCACAGCGCTTGCTCCTTATTTTTCTTGATCTCCAGTCTTTCCACAACTAGTCACATTTATTCCACAAATCTGACTTTGCGTTTTCCTCCCAAGTAACCAGTAAACATTCCCCCGTTTTGAGTTTGTCATGTTCTCTGCATCCATTTTGCTCTCAATTGTGTTCAGAGTTTGTTATAAACAATTTATTGACGTGATAATGATATGCTATAGGTCAGGCCCTATTGGTCAAGTGCATGCGATGCATAAATGTGACTTGTAAAGAGAGCAAGGGCTGAGGGAATATTTTTCCTAAACTAATTAGGGATTTCGGTAACAGAACTTTTCAGTCAGAAATCGCTGTAATTATGTTGCAGCTTCAGCAACACTGACAGCGCAATAAACACTGCTGATGTTCTGTGGTGGCCGCTGCAGCAGGGAGGAGAGAAACAACCGGTGCTAGTCACACAGTCACTCGCTGAAATTTTTCTTTAACACAGAGCAGCAAGTCTGAGCCCGGGCTGGCAGAATCAAATCAATTGCGGTTGGACTCCATCTAGTCATTTGTGTGTCTTAATTATTTCATCAAACAGTGAGCTTAAATCAAGACAAGCTCAGTGCATATCATGGATTTGATTAAAACACATTGAAATTTGAAAACTTCATATCAATCGATTGGTCGAAAGAACAGATGACTATTGTCAAAGATTGTCAGGGACTGCCCTAATTGTTTTATTTTGTATTACAGCATATAACCCACATAATGCATAGTCAAAGAAACAATGGGAACCAAAAGTTATTTTTTAAACAATTGAAACGAACCCGACATCAAAAAGCACTAATCGCTTAGCACTATTACGTGTAGGCAGGGGGTGGTGCAGCTGCCACAGCCACATCATGCAACGTTAAGCGTAAAATATGACTGGTTGTTAAATACCCATGTTAAACGATATGTTGGCTGGCTGCGGCTAGCGATGTGAGGCCAGGAGCCAGGGGAAGTTGTTGTGCAGGTTCAAATCAAATCTTATTGGTCACATACACGTTTAGCAGATGTTATTGCGGGTGTAGTGAAATGCTTGTGCTTCTAGCTCCGAGAGTGCAGTAACATCTAACAAGTAATATCTAACAATTTCCCAACATATATCCAACAGACAAATCTAAGTAAGGAATGGAATTAAGAATATATACATATATGGACGAGCGATGTCAGAGCGGCATGGACTAAAATACAGTAGAATAGTATAGAATACAGTATATACATATGCAATGAGTAATGCCAGATTGATAATGTTTACCTAAGTGACCAGTGTTCCATTTCTTAAAGTGGCCAGTAATATCTAGTCTATGTCTATAGGCAGCAGCCTCTAATGTGCTAGCGATTGCTGTTAACTTCTTAGGGCTAGGGGGCAGTACTTTGAAGTTTGGATGAAAAACGTGCCCAAAGTAAACTGTCTGTTACTCAGGCCCAGAAGCTAGGATATGCATATAATAGAAAACACTCTGAAGTTTCTAAAACTTAAAATAATGTCTGTGAGTATAACAGAACTGATATGGCTGGCAAAAACCCAAGCAAAATCCATCCGGGATGTCTGAATCAGTCACGTCACACTGTTTTCAATTGGCATGCTATTCAAAGCAAGGTATTTTAGCTCCCAGATTGCAGTTCCTATAGCTTCCACTAGATGTCAGCAGTCTTTAGAAAAAGGTTTGAAGCTTCAATCATGAAAATCAAGGGAGTAAGACCACTTGTTCCTGAGTTCACGTCAAGTGCACTGTTTTGGATTTTGCGCGTAACAGGGAATGCGCGCTCAGTTCTTTTTCTCTTCTGTCCAGCAGGTTATATTCCGTCTGAAATATTATAGTTTATATTCATTTTAGGGTATCTGAGTATTGATTACAAATGCTGTTTGACTTTTTTCAACAAACCTTACGGGTACTTTTGGGATATCGTTTGTCTGCATGGATGAAAGCCTTTGGGCAGGTGGATTACTGACCAAACGCGCCAACCAAACGGAGCTATATGGATATAAAGAGGAACTTTATCGAACAAAAAGGACCTTTTATTGTGTAACCTGGACGCGTTGATATGCCATCAGAGGAAGATCATCAAAGGTAAGCAATTTATTTTATGCTATTTTTGAGTTTTGTGACACCTCTGCTGGTTATGTTATTATGCTAATTGAGTGAGTGGGGCGCTGTCCTCAGACAATCAAATGTTCTGCTTTCGCCGTAAAGCCTTTTTGAAATCTGACAATGCTGTTAGATTAACAAGAGTCTAAGCTTTTGAAGGGTGTGCAGCATTTGTATTTTCATGAATGTTTGAAATGAGTATTTTTGTAATTTGAACTTGGCGCTCTGCATTTCACTGGATGTTGTCAAAATCGATCCCGTTCACGGGATTGGATCCGTAACAGGTTAAGCAGTCTGATGGCCTTGAGATAGCAGTTTTTCCATTGTCTCGGTCCCAGCTTTGATGCACCTGTACTGACCTCGCCTTCTGGATGATAGCGGGGTGAACAGACAGTGGCTCGGGTGGATGTTGTCCTTAATGATATTTTTGGCCTTCCTGTAACATCGGGTGCTGTAGGTGTCCTGGAGGGCAGGTAGTTTGCCCCTCTGCTGTTGATTGAAGTTAGGTTAGGTTTAGGCTTAATGTTCTTCTCTCTCTGATGGAAACCACTTTTGTTATGGTCTGGGAGGCTACGTTGATGAGCACAGGAGACCTGTCCATAAACTTCACCGCAGGTCCCCCTATTTAAGGGCAGCGTCCAAGAAATTCCTATCAGTTTCACTCTGTATGAACATTTATATAACTTACCTTCAAGTTCATGTTGACACTTCTGTTGACTGTGCTCATACAATAGTCTTATACCGGTTGGTTAACAAGTGTCTGAGTGTTGAAATGAACCGAATTCAACAGGTTGCACTTTTCTTTTTAACAGACGCGGCGGCTATATCACAAGTCTCGTCTGCGTTCGGACCGCTGCTCCAACTCACACTCCACCGCAATGACATTATCCGGAACATAGGGGTGACAAGTTTTCAGAGGCGTAGCTAGTAAACCGAGAAGGAGCGACAGACACATCAGCACATGGTGCAATACCAACACCGCCAGTAGGATAACTTTACTTCCAATGCATATGGTCAAGTCGAGAGCAGCGGGAGATTGGCTACTAGAGACGGGTGACTGTAGATTCAGTGACAGTCGGGTGTGACAATTTGCTACCACGAGCAACTACACTGCAAAGCTCGAGAGCTGACATATGAAAGTTCCAAGTGAGGAACATTGTGCACGAGCGAACGCTGTCAACACCAGACAAAACATAAAAGTACAGTTTTCATTATCACAAAAATAACTCATGCATTTACTTTATCAATAGACTGACGACAAAATAGGCCCTACTTGGTGCTTACCTGGACCATCTGACACTGAAAGAGCAGGTGAATTGAGTTTCGGTCGCTTTGCGTTGGGAGGTCCGACGTCCAGCAAATTGTCAGCCATTCTGATCCGTAAGAATGATCACTAAATAATGATGCAAAATGAAATTCGACTCCTTCCAGATAATTTTTTTTATGGTAACAATCTTCTTTCTTACTCACACACCACGTATAGGGGTATTTAACCAACTAGCTGGCAAGATAGCAAAATAGCAAAATGCTTGCACTGGTCAGCCGAGTAGAATGTTTCAAAATAAAGGCAACAGCGCCACGCTTCGCCGCTGACAATCACCCCATGATAATCCAACACCCAACACCCACATAATTATCGTTAATAATTATGGCCAAAAAATATTTCAGTTCACGAAAAATAAATTAAAATAGTAGCAAAAAAAGTATATAGTGTAGATTCAAGTCCCTTTCTCCATAAATCCCTAGATAGGCATCTTTAAATAAGCGCCTTTTCCCGGTCCAAATTAACAGCCTTAAATTCAATTTTCGCCTCCAATAAAGACAAGAAATTTCCAAAAATATTTTGTATGAGCCGATTTATTTTTCTCGATACTGTCTCTCGATAAATACATCGTCTCGGAACGGAGATACGGAGAAGCGGCGCTCTCTGAAGGGGAAATCAAATATACGAGGGGCTCTCTAGACGACAAAAACTGATCCAATCCTCGTTTTTTCTCAATAATTATCTTCGAAGGAATAAAGACTTCGATTTTCTGCAGAATAAAGCCGTTTGAGCACGGTCTAAATGGCTCGTTTCGGTCTAAAAAATAATGCTCTCCCGAAATCCTGATTCTGAGCCGCGTCAAGATGGCGGCTGTTGATTCCTCCGATACAAAAAGTTTTTTTCTTTCTAGCTAGACTGTGGGGGGGAGGGGCTGTGCAATCACGCCCTACGCAAACCTATACCCTGCCGTGCGTCATGTGGACGTACATCAACAAGCCTCTAGGGGTGGAATAACCCAAAAAATTAAGTCGCTGTCAAAGCACTTTCCAACCTAAAGTGATACAGAACAATGTACAAGAGAGCAGTTATTGTGGCTTTTTACTTCTGAAATGCTTGATAATTACAGCCCCCCATATACATTGTGTATTATGCGTCACCAAGTCACCAACCCTCATAAGACAATTTTGGGGCACTTCAGCCTTGTCCATCCATCTAGTAAGGTACATTTGTATCAATTTAAGGAGCCAAGCAACAGAAGTTACATGTCAATTGTAAATGCGCAAAATCATCAAAAGTTGTAATAATGGGTAAATATCAAGCAATGCAAACAGAACCATCCAAACAAATCTCAGAAAAAAAATCACTTTATTCTTTTTTTTTGAGGACCCCTCCAAAAATGCAGCGTGCTATAGGATATATAAAAGACAGTCGGAGGGAGGACAAAGATCTACCAGCCACAACTGTACAGTAGGCTTATATGAAACAGGGTCTGAAAACATGAACAGAAATCTAGCAGTGTGATTTTATCTTGCAGGGTGTTGATGTAGCCTGGTCCCAGATCTGTTTGCACGCACTGTCTCGTCAACTCCTATGGTCATTGTTTGCTGTTACATTGACCATAGGAGCTGCCAACAGCACAAACCAATCTGAGACCGACCAGGCTACTCATGGGGGAATACCATGGGATCCCTTAGGAAGGAGAGATCTGTCGCCTAGGCCTATATAGAAGTAGTGGTGGCAGGAAAATGTCCTTTTAGGTCCTTGTCAGTGTCCCATGTGGCTCAGTTGGTAGAGTATGGTGCTTGCAATGCCAAGTTGTGTGTTTGATTCCCACAGGGGGACCAGTACGGAAAACATTTATGCACTCACTACTGTAAGTCGCTCTGGATCGGAGTGTCTGCTAAATTACTAAAATGTAAATTGACTTTGACATACTGAGGTGGAAAGAAATGGACAAGTTCAGGCAGCACACAATCCTAGGCCTACTGGGGTCAGTTAGAGCGTCCCTCTCCCACACTCATACAGTTACACAAACATTCGTACAGGTAGGTACACACACATACTGTACATGCAGGCAAACATGACATTTGGACATAATTGCAACAGTGTTCTAACGTTTATCTAACCTTCCATGTTTTCCTAAACCCTTCAACAATGGCACCTGTATAAATAATACGAAATATAAAATGCATATGTACATACAGAGTGAGTGCTTTGTGCAAAATGTATACATACTGCATACATATCGTACTAGTGAGTATAGAAACAACCCGTCATCAACGTGCACGACAAGACAGAGCAAATTAAAGAGGGGGAAATAAGGCAAAACATACATCAAATCAATGACATCTCTATTTGGCATCAAAACTAGTCCCACTGTGCCATTCTGTTAGTTCACAATGTTTCAATCCCATTGTCAATCCATGAAGTCCTTTCTGCAGTGAAGGCAAGTTAGTACAAAAACAATTAAGCTTTTTTTGAAGTAGGGAACCCAATACCTTTTTCACACTACTGAGCCCAACCGAGCTGTACTGAGCTGGTCCGGTAACACATTCACCACAGTTGCAGTGTGAAAAGAAAATAGAGCCATCATCCCAGTACGGTTCGGTCTGAATTGGGCATAGGATTTGAGCTCCAACACCTCTCTAAGAGTTAGCCTTAAATTAAACTATTTATTTCCCTTTGTTTTCTAAAGAACGCTACTTATCCAGCATCAACACGATAAAACACCAGGAATCCATAGGTTGATAAGCAGAGTTTCTCAAAAGCAATAAGATAAGCTGTAGCTAATATCTGGGTTTTATCTTCCTTTCATGTGTCCAGACCTCAATTATGCAGTTTCCCCTTCCTTGGGTCATTTAGCAACATAACACTGTGTGAAGTTTATTATTTAAACTGATTGTTTCCAATATGTCCCTTTATTGTAATCAATGGAATTTGGGTAGGTTACAACAAGGGTTGCACGCTCATAATCGGCAAGAATACATTTGACAATTTGAAAACAATCCCGTTTGTAGATTACTGCACTTAAAATGGGCCTAACCCAATTCAAGCAATTCTACACAGCACAACAATATCCAGTCAAACAAAGCAAAACTACATTTTTGTTATTCCCTGTTTTTAAATCCATGTCAGAACAAATAAGTGGGAGCTGTGTACCAAAAAGTGGCAATGAACTGCAATATTGAGTTTCACACTCAGTGAATCTAAATGCTGGAAACAATTGCTCAGCAGGTTATGTAGTAGAAAAGGCACATGTCAAATTCATATAAAAAGTTAAAAGAACTTGGATGAGAAAAATATGTAAAAATATGAAAAACATGTAAGCCCTACACATGTAAAAAAGCAACAAAAAAATGTGTATTCAAGGAGGTTTGAGAAACAAAACGTGGCAATCTTAATTAAATGATATATCAGAGTTGATTTAGAGAGGATTTTCCTATGACTGAAAAGGCACTACTAGCAAACTCTTGCAGTATACACAAGGAACCTGTAGTAAAACAAATTATGGCACTACAAAAGAGAAACTTAAGAGCTGAAAGTTGAAAAATGCACTTAAAACCCAAATGATTGCTGGGATATCCTGAGTATCTCAATTTTTACTAAACTAAAACATGTTGCTTTGGAGACTTTTACTATGAACATTTACTTCCCAAGTTATACTCCTAATTCAGAACGCTTTGATATTGTACCTTTGAGGTTTCAAAGTATGTCTGGGGTCACAAATAATATAAGATGTTCCCATCCACAGTTTTTATGTGAGTAAAGTCATACCGTGTAATTTTTGTGTTGGAAACATAAAGTTTCGGTACAATTTTAAAATGCGAAAGATAATTTGTTTGTTCGACGTGGTGGGATCTTTCTGTGTTGGTAATTTTTTTTATTAATTATGCGAGAAATGGCAGTGGAAATGCCTTTAAAGGTAATTATTCATATAATAATCATTGCGAAGTAAACCTTGAGTCACGCGATGATAAGCAGTTTATTAGGCTACAGATGAAATAGGCCTCACTTATGATGAACTTCACAGGGTGATGAAAGTGCACAGTGATCTTGATGCTCCTTTCCAATAAATATCGAGGGTCTGATTCTGGTGACATGTTGATCAATGCTTGACTGCCATTTGAAAAATACAAATTTTCTTGCTCTTATCCATAATAATCTCATTATGTAGACGAGCCTATCTGCGAGCTGTTGGCTAGAGTGCAAGTACCAAGACCAGAGTAGGCAAATTTGCTATTTTACCCAACAGTTTTTTTATACAAAACTATTGGTAGAGTTGAAAATGCAATGGAAACACACTGAACTTTAGATTTTTATTTGGTATGTGAAAACTTAAGTGAAAAAGTACATTTTGTGTGCACTATGTCATCACGCACTGATTTTTATCGACCAACAAGTCTGTTTGGTGGAAACACACCACTGGTGGAAAAATGTGCATATTTTCTTTAATGCGGATTTTAGAATATTCGCATGAAAATCTGTCGCTAATTGGATGGAAACCTAGTAGTACCATTACTTGTTTTGTTATTTCCCCCGAGGACCCAAGCCCTTTTACTACAACAGAGAGAAAGCGACAGTGACAGGGATGATTAGACTTGCAGTTGGAGGATATGCACTGTACAGTTTACCATACTAAATTCTCTCAAGAAAGGGTCTGATAAAACAATGCAAACAGTACATATATATATATATATATATATATAAAAAAACAATGAGATCTCAACTACGAGAAAACAAACACACAAAACAAACAGGAAAATATGTAGCACTGACTGAACATGCACACGTTACATGTTTATTATTATATGTTGATTACATGACGCATGTTAGAAACTTCCCTTATTATCCAGGATCTAATTTGGCAGGAATGCTGTAACAAGAGGAATCGGGTGCATTCCCCCTTGCATGTATTTCTAAACAGCCGGACGGTAGAGTAACAGGAGATCAAGTCCTATTTGAAGGTCAATATACCAATCTACCATTCCATTAAACTGGATCACTCAACATCTTAACTCAGAACCCAGAAAGAAATCTCTGTTAACGGTCCGTCACAAGAGACTACTCAAGAGTAGCCTGGTCCCAGATCTGTTTGTGCTCTTGCCTATTCCACATGATATGTACGTGACGCACATGTAACAATTTTAGCAGATTGTTAACTGTATTGTAAGCAAACCAGCACGTTCAATAGAAACTACCTATTAGGAGGCCTACCTAGAGGGGTGCACTTCAAACCAATTGTAGCCTAACAACAGATTGCATTCCTGTAAAAGACTAGGAAGAGGTTATGGCACATGAACCAACCTGTGGTGCTAAAAGTTAGCTTTATAGGCTTGCAGAGCTAATGTGGAGTTGAAGCTAATTAATGATATGTTAAAGAGTTAGGGTCAAGTCCTAACTTAAACATTTTCACTTAGTCATGCATTGATGTCAATGGGAGACTTCGACTTAAAACATACTTAAGTGGGAGTTAGGATTCAGCCCTAACTCCCACTTAAGGTCTAGTTGACGGCTTGAGGCTGGTAAGACAGAGGTCCTTACTTTTAACCAGGGCCGGGAGAAAAGATACCACATCAGCAAGAGGGATTTTATTATTTTTGATCACACTTCCCACGGTTTCATCAGTTGCAGAATGACAACTTACAGCCACCTCTCCACATGAGGCCGTGGACGGCAGTTATTACTGTAGTGTAGCGCACAGACACAAGCACACAGTCAAGCCTTCCGACTGATGTTCTAGATATTGTTGTGGGTTTGTCTTAGAGCGTTGTGTGTGGCCTGTGCTTTTCTTAGACAATTTAAAGTGATTCACTGTGAAAAGACGACTCCATCTTGCTTCCCTTTGTAACCCATCATTCACTCTTCACTGTGGCATTCCTTATTGCTCCGATTCTTGTAAACAATGTCATAGCTACACAGACGAAAGACAACTATAACAAACTGACAGAAACCAATTCACAGTTTTGTAGTGTAGAAGTCTTTCCCAGTTTTCTTTTCCCTTTATGTTTCTTCCTCTTTCCTTGTCCAGATCAGCTTGGTCTACACATTATTTTGTGCTAAAGGCACTTAATCAAAAGACATAAAAAACAAAGGCGAAAAAAAAGCCCAAAACATACAACAACAAAAACTAAAGATGTTAGTGAGAATCAAGTAGATCATAGGAGACTGGGTTTCTATAGCAACATAAGTTCAGTAATAGCGCCCATCGTACTTTCCCCATCTTCTTATTCACTCTTACTGTGATCACCAGATACATCGGTCGTGTTCAGTGGGCATGAACCGGAAGAAAACAGACATCGTATCTGAACTTGTTCAATAAGAAACGCTCATTTTTCACTTACAGTTGCAAAAAGATTTACAAAGGTGTGCCCTAATGAGCACAAACCTGGAGAAGAATTGACAACAGAGGAGCCAGAAACTGGTTTCTTACAGTCTGCCATTTTGGTGCTTCCTTCTGTATGCCTTATAGTCACAAATGCCTGTTCCATAATAAGCTTCAACTGGCAGGAACGCAAGAAAGGCCGTGCTTAAAGGGCTGAAGGCTAATGCAAAAAGCTATCGCAGACATAACAGTCTTAGAGTTTCGTTAGCTCGCCAATAATGTCATCATCGTCCTTCTCCTCTTTCTCTTTTTCCACCTCCTGTGACTCAGTTGCTGTGGCATTCTGAGGCGAGAGAGGCTGAAGGGAGGCAGGCGCCACAGGTTTTGGTTGTTGGAGGACGTTTGTTGTAGGAGCTCCAGCTAGACTAGTGGTGGGCAGATTTGGTTGTTGGACTGTCAAAAGAGCTCCAGCTAGACTAGTGGCGGGCAGATTTGGTTGTTGGACTGTCAAAAGAGCTCCAGCTAGACTAGTGGCGGGCAGATTTGGTTGTTGGACGTTGGTTGAAGGAGTTTCACCTTTATTAGTGATGGGCAGATTTGGTTGTTGGACTTTCAAAGTAGCTCCAGCTTGACTAGTGATAGGCAGGGAGGCTAGACCAACGTAGGATGAGCAGGAGGAGGAGCGTCTGGCTGCGATGGTCTCTGTAGTAGTAGGGCTACAGTAGTATTGTTGCCGACTGTCTGGCCTATCTCCAGCCTCCACCACCCCCCTCTCAGGCCGCAGCAGACCCGTTGACACCCCAGGGCTGAGCGAGGGACTGGTGGTACTGGGTACGCCAGCCATGGAGCTAGGCACCATATTAGAGAGCTCATCCGTTGGCGAGCGCCCGATACTCCCATCCACCTGCACCCGGATCTCTGGCGAGACGGAGAGCAGGTACTGGGGCACGGGGGTGCCGCTGTCCGTACTCTTGGGGAACAGAAAGGTCTTCATTTGACCTTTTCCCTTGACGTTGACTGTGCCGCGGTAGTCGAAGTTGTAGTCCATGGCACTGAGGGCGCAGTAGCTCTCCTCGCTCACCTGCACGCGGCACTCCACGCCAGTGGTGTCCATGCGACTGGCGATGTTCACAGTATCACCCCAGATGTCGTAGAGCAGCTTAGTGGTGCCGATCACCCCTGCGGTCAAAGGGCCGTGGTTGAACCCGATGCGCAACTTGAACTTGAAGCCCAACATGTTCTTGTTGAAGTCGTCCACCACGCGCATCATCTCCAGTGCGAAGTCAAACAGCGCCCGCAGGTGGCCGTGCGGGTGTGGAGCCTCGGCGCACTGCTGCGCGTTTAGCCCGGCCGCCGCCATGTACGTGGCGCCGATGGTCTTGATCTTCTCGATGTTGTTGAAGGGCGGCTCGCGAAGCAGCTCGTCAAAGTCACCGATGAGCTCGTTGAGCACGCGGTAGCACTCCTTGCCGCCCTCGTAACTCTCCTCGTAGAACTCGCTAAAGTTAACGATACTGGCGAAAATTACGCCAACGTTACCATGGTTTTTGGAGTAACTCTGAGTCACTTTGAGCTGCTCTGCCACGTGGATGGGGATGATGTTCCTAAGCAACCAATCGGCTTGGTCCCTCATGTTCTGGATCTTGATGCGGTGCTGGTCGGCCTCCACGTTGCCGTGGTAATGGAGGCGGTAGCTGACCTCAAACTCGCGGTTGAGGAACCAGACGAGCAGGAGGAGCAGGAAGAAGGCCACTCCCACTTCGGGGCCCAGCAGGTCCTGGAGGCAGGGCACGGGGTCAGCGGCGGGCTCAGACTGACCATGTACAACACTGCTGCGGTTACTGTTGTTGGTGGCGTCGCCAGACCTGGAGGAGAGAGAAAGGGAGGGAGAGATGGAGAGAGAAGGGGAAAGAGAGATGGGGGAGAAACAAGGAAGGAGAGAAGGGAGGGATGGAGAGTTGGAGAATGAGGTTAGGGAGGTAGAGATGGAGAGAAATGTAAGCAGGGAGAGAGAGAAGGAAGGAGGGATGGAGAAAAAGAGAGAGGGAAGGAGTTAAGGAAAGGTGGAGTGAGAGATATATATTTATAATCTGAGAATACACCATGGCTTTCATTCTACTCACCAAAATAACATACTGTTGGCAGAACTGGAAGACAGAGGAGACAAAAACACGAGACACGGTCGGATGAGATTAATCGAGTCCACGACAAATTAAATTACACACAGTGTCAGCACAAAGGAAAAGTCATACTAAATTATGACATTGTGGTAATATTGTATACAATATCCTAACGAACTTCAGCGAGTGCATTGGTAGTGGATTAAATGGGTAACATACAAATTTGAGGGTGGTTACATTTCTTCAGCCCTGTTCCTCAGTTGTTTACCAAAGCAGTGACAGGGTGTCACGTGTTGTTATTGTTTGAACTGCAGATTCCTCTTTAAGGTCCTTTCCGACCAACAAAAAAGGACCATAAATGTGTTAAAAAATAGCATCCATTATAATGTGTCTGACCTGCAGGGTGGACTGAAGAGCAGGGCGAACAGCACCAGTCCCACCATGGTGGCCATGGCCGAGCGCATCCAGCAGCTCAGCTGGCAGAAGTTACAGTACTGGATGATGGCAATGATCACTGCACAGCAGGTAAGCATGGTGAACTGGGATACACCGATAGAGACACAGGAAGGAACAATCGTTAGCATTAGCAAACTCTGGAGGAAATTACCAGGGTAAATTAACAGAATAGACACGCTCACCTGTATGGAGAGGTGCATGTCACAGGTGACGTGTGAGAAGACGGACACAGCAGGCAGGGACACCAGCACGGCCCCTATCAGGTGACGGGGGACCCAGCCAGAGATGGCCCTCAGCAGGGTCCTAGTGCAGCTCATCACGCTGTCCAGGTAGAAGGCCATCCTGGGAGAGGAGAGGAGGTTAGCTCAGAGATGGCTGATACCCCATTGAAAAACAGGCTAATGGCCTCCCCTTTTCCCCATCTTCAAACCTCACCCCACTTAGTTCTCTCCCTTCCTTTACCATTCTCCCCCTCTTCCTCTCCTCCCCAGTTCCAACCCACCCCTCATATCCCTCTCCCCACCCCCTTTCCCCTCTTCTCCCTCCTCCTTCCATCCCTCCGAACTTCTTCCCCCTTTTTCCTCTTCCTCCACATCCCTCTCTCCACCTCTCCTTCTCTCCCCCAACCGTCTTACCGTATAGACAGCACCAGCGCCAGGGCCTCCAGCAGGGCGGCCACGGCAACCAGGGCGAGGGCCGGGGCAGGCAGGGGGGCCCCAGGGAGGGAGAGCAGGGGCCGGAGGAGGCAGGCCAGGGAGAGGGCCAGGAACACTGAGCAGCACAGGACCATGTCCAGGAAAGAGCTGAAGGTAGGGCTGGCAAAGGTCTGTACCGCCGCCTGGGTCTCCACCTGGGGACGGGAGGGAATAGGAGAGAATAGATACTTTGTAATTTTTCTACGGAAATGGATTGATTTGCTGTCACAATAGCCAACCTCATACACACACAAAGACACACAAGGCTGAGAGCAGCACAGCGTTAGCCGCAGTTATGTGCCTTACTAAAGGCACAATGGCAATGAATGGTACCTGGGCCCTGTTGCAGAGAGTAAAGAGATAAAGAGCGAGAGGGTTTGGAAAGGGTAAAAGAGAGAGAGCAAAGGTTGCGGGAGAGAATAGAGAAGCCTGAAGAATGGAAGTCTTAAAAAAACATTAAGAAAACTCATTGTGATTCAGTAATAAGTATGAAACTGAACTAAACATTATCCAGACGTGAAGTTGAACATGCAGTTCCCCCACTGTACCAGCAGAGGGCATTACAAGCTAAGAGGATATTCCTATCGATGTCCTGCAGTGATTTCCCTGCCTTTGCCGCAGTCCTGACAGGCCATACATAGTGCAGTGCTTACAGGTTACTCAGTGAACACACACACACAGAGAGCTAGACAGACAGGCTGAAACGGATAGGGAGTCAGAGGGACAGACAAGAAAAGACACACCAGGTCTAATCTAGTAGACAGAGAGAGAAAGTGGGACATTAGAAAGACAGATAAGAAGAATACAGACAGAGACAGGTAGACCGGTAGACAGACAGACAGAGTAATAGATAGGGGACAGACCAAATAAGGGGGGGACGTATTGACAGGGAGAGGCAGATAGCGAGACAGACAGAAAAGAGGGACAGAGACAGACGCAGGGAAGTAAACAGACAGATAGACACATACAGACAGAGAGTAACACACAGAGAGGGATACACACCTCTTCCTGGTAGCTAGTCCTGTAGGCAGACTCCAGGGTTCTGTCCAGGAAGGTGTGGCTCAGCTTGTTGATGGGAGGCTTGAAAAAGTAGTCCTTCATCAGACTGGGAGATGGACAGATCAACAGACGTCAGTCAGTCAGTATAGAGAAGACAGACTTGGCGGGGAGAGAGTTACACCAACCTGTCATACCACCAGGGCCGTCCGTGTTCATTAGGCACTAAACATTTTGCAATGGAAAATGAAAATGAGCTTTTCTTACTGGACAAGTCCAGATAGTCCATCAACTGTATCATGTCTGTTTTCTTCCATTTGGTGCCTAATGAACATGACCCAGGGGCTTATTCAGTGGGCAGAAGCATAAGGATCACTACAAACAAAATAGCACGGAGCAGATCATACCGCAGTGTGTGTTCTATATAGGATTGTAAAATTCCAGTAACTTTCTCTAAATTACCGTTTTTTTTATATTTATATTTTTTTATCCCAGTTTGAGAATTCCCAGAATCAGGGGGGAATAAGCAGGAAATCCAGATCCTCCAACCAAGATTTCTATAAAACTGGGGATTTTAGCGAAAGCAAGGGAATTTTTGTAACCCTAGTTCTATAAAGCACATTGTAAATAGACACACTGTACCAAAACAGACATTGATTCCACATGAAAGATACGTGTGGGTCTGCTTCTTACATAACAGTTCTACCTTCAGCATTCAGAATATTCTCCTTTGATTTCCTTACCCTGGTCTCAGATCTATTAGTGCTGTCCTGCCAACTCCCCAAAAAGCTCCACCACATCCATCAAGCCCGGTTCCAGATCAGTTTGTGTGATCTGGGACCAGCCTAACATCCATCCATCCCCCTCACCTGTCCTCTTTGATAACATCCACAAAGTGAGCATCGCTCCTCTCTCTGAAGTTCTTGGAGCGCAGGGGGATGAGAGCAGAGTGGTCCATCCCCATCCCCATGGCCCCTCCACCCCACTTCTTCTCCTTCTCCTGGAGCATCTCACACAGGGACGTCTGGCTGTTGGTCAGGGGCTCCTCCAGCCTGGGGCTCAGCAGACCGTTCAGGGTCTTAGGGCTGCGGCCTACGGGGGCCTGGGAGGGACATTTTAGAGATGAGGTGTCCTGGTGGAGTTGAGAGGAGAGAGGCTAGTGAGAAGCTGTGTGTGTGTATGTGTGTGTGTGTATGTGTGTGTGGGTATGTGTGTAAGTGTGTGTGTATGTATGTGTGTGTGTCTTGGATAAGAGTGATTAGTGACTTAGTTAGTGAAGCCAAATGAATCAAAACATTTCCGTTTGGCTAGGTTCTATAAAGTGATGTCAGGCTTGTTGTTGTCACGTCATTCCATCATGTATAGTATGGCGATATGAATATGACTTCAGAAATAGAATATGATAACACTAAGCCTGGTTTGATGAACTGGGGTTGGATTTTAGTGAAGTCAGGTTGGGATGAGTAAAGGTCACAGCCAGGTTCAAAGGTCAAACGTTCACTAGAGTGAGGTAAGGTGAGGCAAACCTTGCTGCTATTGGTCGTGTGATCGTCATGGCAACCGTTCTGCACCGTGCCCTTCTCCAGAACCTGATCCTCCTCTGGAACTACAGCCGCACTGCAGGAGAGATAGGGAGACTGGAGAGAAGGAGAGAGAAAGAGAGGTATTTGTCTTTTTATATCATTTATACAGTTTCTTCAACCCTAGTATAGACAAATTCTCATACTGTAGTTTACACATTTACTCTTGTGTGTGGTTTGTGTGCAGAGCCTAAGTATTGATTGGGTGCATCAACCACACACGCACGGACGCAAACACAAAACAGTTATATTTTTCTTAATTCACAAACATGCAAACATATTTTCACTGTTAAACAGGTATTTATTTTCCAGGGCTTGTACTCTTCTAGCTTAGGTCTTAAAACCACAAACCCAGATATTCTTAACAATACCAAAGTCTTGACATAATAATTATTCTAGAAACATGATGTCATAGATACTCAATGTCCTCCAGGCTATAGGGAAATGTCACTTCCATCATTCAAACATAAAAATATAAAACAGGGCAGTGACTCGGGAGGATTGATCATATGGTATAAACGGAAATTTGGTTCAAACTCAACAAAGCACAATCCTTACTAACAATGATATATATAAACTCATTTTCCAGGACCCTGTCTTTCAAAGATAATTCGTAAAAATCCAAATAACTTCACAGATCTTCATTGTAAAGGGTTTAAACACTGTTTCCCATTCCTGTTCAATGAACCATAAACATTTAATGAACATGCACCTGTGGAACGGTGGTTAAGACAGTAACAGCTTACAGACAGTAGGCAATTAAGGTCACAGTTATGAAAACTTAGGACACTAAAGAGGCCTTTCTACTGACTCTGAAAAACACCAAAAGAAAGATGCCCAGGGTCCTTGCTCATCTGCGTGAAAGTGCCTTAGGCATGCTGCAAGGAGGCATGAGGAATGCAGATGTGGCCAGGGCAATAAATTGCAATATCCATACTGTGAGACGCCTAAGACAGCGCTACAGGGAGACAGGACGGACAGCTGATCGCAGTGGCAGACCACGTGTAACAACACCTGCACAGGATCGGTACATCCGAACATCACACCTGCGGGACAGGTACAGGATGGCAACAACAACTGCCAGAGTTACACCAGGAACGCACAATCCCTCCATCAGTGCTCAGACTGTCCGCAATAGGCTGAGAGAGGCAGGACTGAGGGCTTGTAGGCCTGTTGTAAGGCAGGTCCTCACCAGACATCACCGGCAACAACGTTGCCTATGGGCACAAACCCACTGTCGCTGGACCAGACAGGACTGGCAAAAAGTGTTCTTCTCTGACGAGTCGCGGTTTTGTCTCACCAGGGGTGATGGTCGGATTCGCGTTTATTGTCGAAGGAATGAGCGTTACACCGAGGCCTGTACTCTGGAGCGGGATCGATTTGGAGGGTCCGTCATGGTCTGGGGCGGTGTGTCACAGCATCATCGGACTGAGCTAGTTGTCATTGCAGGCAATCTCAACGCTGTGCGTTACAGGGAAGACATCCTCCTCCCTCATGTGGTACCCTTCCTGCAGGCTCATCCTGACATGACCCTCCAGCATGACAATGCCACCAGCCATACTGCTCATTCTGTGCGTGATTTCTTGCAAGACAGGAATGTCAGTGTTCTGCCATGGCCAGCGAAGAGCCCGGATCTCAATCCCATTGAGCAAGTCTGGGACCTGTTGGATCGGAGGGTGAGGGCTAGGGCCTTCCCCCCAGAAATGTCCGGGAACTTGCAGGTGCCTTGGTGGAAGAGTGGGGTAACATCTCACAGCAAGAACTGGCAAATCTGGTGCAGTCCATGAGGAGGAGATGCACTGCAGTACTTAATGCAGCTGGTGGCCACACCAGATACTGACTGTTACTTTTGATTTTGACCCCCCCCTTTGTTCAGGGACACATTATTCAATTTCTGTTAGGCACATGTCTGTGGAACTTGTTCAGTTTATGTCTCAGTTGTTGAATCTTGTTATGTTCATACAAATATTTACACATATTAAGTTGTTGTCAGTGAGAGGACGTTTCTTTTTTTGCTGAGTTTATATATATACAGTACCAGTCAAACGACACCCCTACTCATTAATGGGTTTTTCTTTATTTTTACAATCTCTCACTCTCTCTCTCAATGGGTCCATTTCTCAATCTTGTTTTGTTTCTCTCCCTGTCTCACTCTCTCTGCCCTCTGTCTCTCTCTCTCTTTGTCCCTGTTTCTGTAAAACTGTTTTTCTCTCATTAATAATTTTTCTCTCTTTTTCTCCTCTCTCCCTCTACTCAGCTCTCTTTATTTCTCTCCGTTATCTCTCTTCAGCCTAAATTTACTCATTCTTTATCTCTCTCTCTTCTTTCCCCACTCGCTCTCTCACTCTGTTGTGGCAAGGTAGGGGTGGTATACAGAAGATAGCCCTATTTGGTAAAAGACCAAGTCCATATTATGGCAAGAACAGCTCAAATAAGCAATTTCTGAGGCGGGTAACTCAAATGAACTTATCCTCTGCAGCAGAGGTAACTCTGGTTCTTCATTTCCTGTGGCGGTCCTCATGAGAGACAGTTTCATCATAGAGCTTGATGGTTTTTGCAACTGCACTTGAAGAAACTTTCAGTTTCCTTGAAATTTTCCACATTGACTGACCTTCATGTCTTAAAGTAATGATGGACTGTCCTTTATTTAACTAGGCAAGTTAGTTAAGAACAAATTCTTATTTACAATGACGGTCTACTGGGGAACAGTGGGTTAACTGCCTTGTTCAGGGACAGAACAACATATTTTCACCTTGTCAGCTCGGGAATTCAATCCAGCAACCTTTCGGTTACTAGTCCAACGCTCTAACCACTAGGCTAACTTCCGCCCCTACTAAAGGACACCAATAAGAAGAAGAGACTTGCTTGGGCCAAGAAACACTAACAATGGACATTAGGCCGGTGGAAATCTGTCCTTTGGTCTGATGAGTCCAAATTTTTGATTTTTGGTTCCAACAGCCGTGTCTTTGTGAGATGCAGAGTAGGTGAACGGATGATCTCCGAATGTGTGGTTCCCACCGTTAGGCATGGAGGAGTAGGTGTGATGGTGCTTTGCCTGTGACACTGTCAGTGATTTATTTAGAATTCAAGGTACACTTAACCAGCAATGCTACCACAGCATTCCCCAGCGATACGCCATCCCATCTGGTTTGCGCTTAGTGGGACTATCATTTGTTTTTCAATAGGACAATGACCCAACAACACACCTCCAGGCTGTATAAGGGCTATTTGACCAAGAAGGAGATTGATGGAGTGCTGCATCAGATGACCTGGCCTCCACAATCACCCAACCTCAACCCAACTGAGATGGTTTGGGATGAGTTGGACCGCAGAGTGAAGGAAAATCAGCCAACAAGTGCTCAGCATATGTGGGAACTCCTTCAATACTGTTGGAAAACATTCCAAGTGAAGCTGGTTGAGAGAATGCAAAGTGTCATCAAGGCAAAGGGTGGCTACTTTGAAGAATCTCAAATCTCAAATATATAACACTTTTTGTCTTACTACTTGATTCCATGTGTTATTTCATCGTTTTGATGTCTTCACTATTATTCTATTCTAATTTTAATTTGAGAGGGGGGTGGAAAGAGAGGGGAAAGAGGTGGAGAGTGAGAAAGCTAGGAAGAAAAAGGAAGGAAGGGAGAGAGGGGGGGATAGAGGTAAGGGTAGAGAGAGGAATGGAGAGGAAGGGAGGGAGAGGGAGAGAGAGTGGGGAAGGAGAGTAAATTGAGTAAATTGAGGCTGAAGAGAGATAATGGAGAGAAATAAAGAGAGTTGGGTAGAGGGAGGGAGGAGAAAAAGAGAAATAATGAATGAGAAAAACAGTTTGACAGAAACAGGACAAAGAGAGAGAGAAAGAGAGAGAGAGAGTGAGACAGGAAGAGAAACAGACAAAAAAAAGATTATGAGAAATGGACCCATTGAGAGAGAGAGCGAGAGAGAGATCGAGCGAGAGAATGCGAGAGAGAGAGAGAGCACGAACTCAGCACTACAGCATTTTACCACTAATTAGAATCACAATGATACACAATCAGATTCAATGGAGACAATACCAACCACAATAGCAGCCCTACAGAGAGACAGGGTCTGTGTGAGAGGAGGAGAGGTGGAGAGATGGATGAGAGACAGGGCCCGGGTGAGAGGAGGAGAGGTGGAGAGAGGGATGAGAGACAGGGCCCGGGTGAGAGGAGGAGAGGTGGAGAGAGGAATGAGAGACATGGTGATAGAGGAGGACAGGTGGAGAGAGGGATGAGAGACACGATGATAGAGGAGGAGAGGTGGAGAGAGGGATGAGAGACATGGTGATAGAGGAGGAGAGGTGGAGAGAGGGATGAGAGACACGATGATAGAGGAGGAGAGGTGGAGAGAGGGATGACATAGTAGAAAAGGCTGGGGTAGGCTGAAGGAATGGACAGAGACAGATATACACTCATCTGATGATTAGGCACTGGCCGTGAAAGGATTGTTCAAGGTACTTGGTAACATCGTGATGCAGACACATGCGTGTACGTGTGCACTAACACACCTACAACACCTTAAAACAGACAGCCAGACGATACTGTGAACACTGGCTCACTTTCAGGCGACACACACAGCCTGATACACATAAAACACAAACACACACACACACACNTGACCAAATACTTATTTTCCACCATAATTTGCAAATAAATTCATTAAAAATCCTACAATGTGATTTTCTGGATTTTTTTTCTTCATTTTGTCTGTCATAGTTGAAGTGTACCTATGATGAAAATTACAGGCCTCTCTCATCTTTTGAAGTGAGAGAACTTGCACAATTGGTGGCTGACTAAATACTTTTTTTCCCCACTGTATACACTCATCTGATGATTAGGCACTGGCCGTGAAAGGATTGTTCAAGGTACTTGGTAACATCGTGATGCAGACACATGCGTGTACGTGTGCACTAACACACCTACAACACCTTAAAACAGACAGCCAGACGATACTGTGAACACTGGCTCACTTTCAGGCGACACACACAGCCTGATACACATAAAACACAAACACACACACACACACACACACACACACTCAGCCAAGTCAGGCTTCTGAGGACCAGCGAGTGTTTGAGGGATGAGAAGCCCACAGAAAGGACACGGCTTCAAAGAGGCGTCATTAAACCTAGTGAAGTGTATGTGTGTGAGTGAGAGTGAGAGCGAGAGAGAGACAGTGAAGTGAGGGTTTGTACCAGTGAAGTAAGGGTTTATACCAGTGAAGTGTGTGTGTGTGTGTGTGTGTGTGTGTGTGTGTGTGTGTGTGTGTGTGTGAGTGAGTGTGAGAGCCAGTGAAGTGAGGGTTTGTACCAATGAGGTGAGGGTTTGTACCAGTGAGGTGAGGGTTTGTACCAGTGAAGTGAGGGTTTGTACCAGTGAAGTGTGCATGTGAGTGTGAGTGAGTGTGAGTGTGAGAGCCAGTGAAGTGAGGGTTTGCACCAGTGAAGTGTGTGTGTGAGTGTGAGCGAGTGTGAGTGTGAGAGCCAGTGAAGTGAGGGTTTGTACCAGTGAGGTGAGGGTTTGTACCAGTGGGGTGAGGGTTTGTACCAGTGAAGTGAGGGTTTGCACCAGTGAAGTGAGGGTTGGTACCAGTGAAGTGAGGGTTTGCACCAGTGAAGTGAGGGTTTGCACCAGTGAAGTGTGTGTTTGTACCAGTGAAGTGTGTGTTTGTACCAGTGAAGTGAGGGTTTGTACCAGTGAAGTGAGGGTTTGTACCAGTGAAGTGTGTGAGCCCATGTGAAGGGCTTTCTAACGTCTCACCTCATTTAATGCCAAGGACCCAGCAGTCTGCCCTTCCTCTCCCCTCTTCACTTCTCCTCTCATCCTTCTCATCCGCCTTTCCCTAACGAGACCCCCACCACCAGCACTGGCAGATGTAGTGGTGGTATGGGAGGATTATAGTGGAACTGTGGGGGCTAATTGGTATCTATAAAGCAAGTGTGTGCGTACTGTATGACTGAGGAGAGTAGTGAATACTGGATATAGGTGTAGCAGCAGAGTAAATATACAGTGCATTCGGAAAGTATTCAGACCACTTTACTTTTTCCACATTTTGTTATGTTACAGCCTTATTCTAAAATGGATTAAATCGTTTTTTCCCTCATCAATCTACACATAATACCCCATAATGACAAAGCAAAAACAGGTTTCTAGAATATATCACATTTACATAAGTATTCAGACCCTTTATTCAGTATTTTGCTAAAACACCGTTAGCAGTGATTACAGCCTCGACTCTTCTTGGGTATGACGTTACAAGCTTGGCACACCTGTATTTGGGAGTTTACACCATTCTTCTCTGCAGATCCTCTCAAGCTCTGTCAGGTTGGATGGGGAGCCGAACCCACTCCTGCGTTATCTTGGCTGTGTGCTTAGGGTCGTTGTGCTGATGGAAGGTGAACCTTCGACCCAATCTGAGGTCCTGAGCGCTCTGGAGCAGGTTTTCATCAAGGATCTCTCTGGAAGGTTCTCTCATCTCCACAGAGGAACTCTGGAGCTCTGTCTGAGAGACCATCGGGTTCTTGGTCACTTCCCTGACCAAGGCCCTTCTCCTCTGATTGCTCAGTTTGGTTGGGCGGCCAGCTCTAGGAAGATTCTTGGTGGCTCCAAACTTCTTCCATTTAAAAATGATGGAATCCATTGTGTTTTTGGGGACCTTCAATGCTGCAGAAATGTTTTTGAGGCTGTGCCTCAACACAATCCTGTCTTGGAGCTCTACGGACAATTCCTTAGACCTCATGGCTTGTTTTTTGCTCTGACATGCACTGTCAACTGTGGGACTTTATATAGACAGGTGTGTGCCTTTCCAAATCATTTCCAATCAATTCAATTTACCACAGGTGGATTCCAATCAAGTTGTAGAAACATCTCAAGGATGATCAATGGAAACAGGATGCACCTGAGCTCAATTTCGAGTCCTAAGGTAAAAAGGTCTGAATATTTATGTAAATGCTATCCGTTTTTTATTTTTAATACATTTACCAAAAACCTGTTTTCACTTTGTCATTATGGGGTATTGTGTGTAGATTGAAGAGGAACATGTTATATTAATCCATTTTAGAATAAGGCTGTAACGTAACAAAATGTGGAAAAAATCAAGGGGCCTGAATACTTTCCGAATGCACTGTATCTTGTCTCTATATAGAGCCTCATTACTCCATCATTACACTAAACCCACCATCGGGACCAAATCAGATTTATACTAATGTCAACACATTCATGGGCCCGTATTCTGAGTAGGCTTGCTGATCTAGGATCAGGTTTGCCTTTTAGATCCTAATGAATAAGACTATATGGACATGGGGGACCTGATCCTAGGTCAACACTCCTACACTTCATGACTAACAGTAACAGAGTAGAGAATTGTCTCTGTTGGTGAATTACATTACATTACATATATATGCGTTGTGGATAAGCAAGGGTCAGCCACATGTAGATATCTTGTTAAGTTAGGGCCCTGTGTTTTATGCAATTATGTAACATGCTTGGATTTTAACCTTAATTTAAACTTTGATTAACTTTTTAGGTCAAGTGGTCCACCACCATCCTCAGACAATTCCTTTCATTTTTGGTGTAATTTAATTTCTGGATAAAGGCTTAAAATACAGGATACAATCTCATGTCACATGACTGCTCAAAACAGGGTCCTACAATTATGTTCTGAAGACATGTCTACTGAGCTGAACATTTGTTCCACTATGACCATTTTCTAAATGAAGTCAAAGTACAGTATGTTATTATAACCAAAGAATATGTCTATCCATGTTTCACAGTAGAAAACCACCAAAGAGGGGAATGAGCACACACCTGACCCACATCTCCCCTTTACCCTGCAGTATACCATGTCCTCACCTTGGCCCTGTCGGGAGCCCCTCCCTGGGGTAGGACGCAGGCTGAGGGGGCTCTGGGGGGTCCATCTGGGGTGTGGGCACGGGGTGTGGGACAGCGGGTGTCCCCCCCAGGCTCCAGGCCAGCCAGGCCCAGCTGGGAACAGCTACAGTGGCACGGCTCCACCTTCCTCCCTGAGATCAGGTAGGTCTTCAATCCTGAAGGAGACAGAACACAGAGATAGATGTCAGTGACAGAGACCTATCAACACACATGCTGCAAAAGGTAGAAGAACGGAGTCAGCTGCTGTTAGTACGTGTTGTGCTCTTTCTCTGAGTTGTACAAGCAAGCAGAGCGGAAACTGGCCACCAAGGGCGTCATGCACCCCAAACATCTGAGGGGGCACAAAGGATGTGAGGAAGGGCCGGGGGGTGGTAGGCGAAATGTTCATTTTTCAAATACCTGAAACAGCTTTTTCCTGCAATCTAGAGCCATAACCATTATGCAAAATTCTATGTCAAAAATATGTACACTACCGTTCAAAAGATTGGGGTAACTTAGAAATGTCCTTGTTTTTGAAAGATGTTTTATTTTTTTTTCCATTAAAATAACATCAAATTGATCAGAAATACAGTGTAGACATTGTTAATGTTGTAAATGACTATTGTAGCTGGAAACGGCAGATTTTTAATTGAATATCTACATAGTCGTACAGAGGCCTATTATTAGCAACCATCACTCCTGTGTTCCAATGGCACGTTGTGTTAGCTAATCCAAGTTTATCATTTTAAAAAGCTAATTGATCATTCTAAAACCCTTTTGCAATTATGTTAGCACAACTGAAAACTGTTGTTCTAATTAAAGAAGCCATAAAATGGTCCTTCTTTAGACTAGTTGAGTATCTGGAACATCAGCATTTGTGGGTTCGATTACAGGCTCAAAATGGCCAGAAACAAAGACCTTTCTTCTGAAACTCGTCAGTCTATTCTTGTTCTGAGAAATTAAGGCTATTCCATGCGAGAAATTGTCAAGAAAATGAAGATCTCGTACAACGCTGTGCACTACTCCCTTCACAGAACAGCGCAAACTGGCTCTAACCAGAATAGAAAGAGTGAGAGGCCCCGGTGCACAACTGAGCAAGAGGACAAGTGCATTAGAGTGTCTAGTTTGAGAAACAGACGCCTCACAAGTCCTCAACTAGCAGCTTCATTAAATAGCACCCGCAAAACACCAGTCTCAACATCAACAGTGAAGAGGCGACTCCAGGATGCTGGCCTTCTAGGCAGAGTTCCTCTGTCCACTGTCTGTGTTCTTTTGCCAATCTTAATCTTTACTTTTTTTGGGCCAGTCTGAGATATGGCTTTTTCTTTGCAACTCTGCCTAGAAGGCCAGCATCCCGGGGGTCGCCTATTCCCTGTTGACATCGAGACTGGTGTTTTGCGGGTACTATTTAATGAAGCTGCCAGTTGAGGACTTGTGAGGCGTCTGTTTCTCAAACTAGCCACTCTAATGTACTTGTCCTCTTTGTGCTCAGTTGTGCACCGGGGCCTCCCACTCTTTCTATATAAAGGTGAGATAGATATCAATTTTGAGACATGACATATACACTGAACAAAAATATAAACACAACATGTAATGTTTCTTGAGCTGAAATAAAAGATCCCAAAAGTTTTCCATACGCACAAAAAGGATATCAGGACAGCGATCACTCACCTCGGATTAGACAAAGATTTTTTCTTGAACAAGCAGGACGCACAGGATGTACTTCAGACACCCGACAAGGCCGAAATCCCCGTCATTGGCAAGAGAAAGAGATGCAGGTATAGAGGACACAGGGCGGGGTGCCTCGTAAGGATCTGCCGACGGCGAGTGGGAAATCTGCCCTTACCATCAATATTACTTGCCAATGTACAATCATTGGACAATAAATTAGACGAGGTACGATCACGAATATCCTACCAACGGGACATCAAAAACTGTAATATCTTCTGTTTCACCGAATCGTGGCTGAATGACGAAATGGAAAACTTTCAGCTGGCAGGATATACGCTTCACCGGCTAGATAGAACAGCACACTCCAGTAAACAACAGCTGGTGCACGAAATCTAAGGAAGTCTCTAGATCTTGCTCGCCTGTAGTAGAGTATCTCATTATAAGCTGTAGACCACACTATTTGCAAGAGAGTTTTCATAATTTTTTTTGTGGCTGTTTATTTACCACCACAGACGGATGCTGGCACTAAGACCGCACTCAGTCAGCTGTATAAGGAAATAAGCAAACAGGAAACCGCCCACCTAGAGGCGGCACTCTTAGTGAACAGGGACTTTAATGCAGGGAACCTTAAATCCGTTTTACCTAATTTTTATCAGCATGTTAAATGCGCAACCAGAGGGAGAAAAAAATCTAGATCACCTTTACTCCACATACAGACACACGTACAAAGCTCTCCCTTGCCCTCCATTTGGCAAATCTGACCATAATTCTATTCTTCTGATTCCTGCTTACAAGCAAAAATTTAAGCAGGAAGCACCAGTGACTCTGTCTATAAAAAAAGTGGTCAGATGAAGCAGATGCTAAAGTACAGGACTGTTTTGCTAGCACAGACTGGAATATGTTCTTGGATTCTTCTGATGGCATTGAGGAGTACACCACATCACGTACGTACATACCCCAACCAGAAGCCATGGATTACAGGCAACATTTGCACTGAGCTAAAGGATAGAGCTTCCACTTTCAAGGTGCAGGACTATAACCCAGAAGCTTATAAAAAATCCTGATATGCCCTCCAACGAACCATCAAACAGGCAAAGCGCCAAGACAGGACTAAGATTGAATCGTACTAAACCGTCTCCGACGCTCGTCAGATGTGGCAGGGCCTGCAAACTATTACAGACTACAAAGGGAAGCACAGCCGCGGGCTGCCCAGTGACACGAGCCTACCAGACGAGCAAAATCACTTCTATGCTCGCGTAGAGGCAAGCAAAACTGAGACATGCATGACAGCATCAGTTGTTCTGGACGACTGTGTGATCACGCTCTCCGCAGCCAACGTGAGTAAGACCTTTAAACAGGTCAACATTCACAAGGCTGATGAGACAGACAGATTACCAGGACGTGTGCTCCGGGCATGTGCTGACCAACTGGCAGGTGTCTTCAGTGACATTTTCAACATGTCCCTGATTGAGTCTGTAATACCAACATGCTACAAGCAGACCACCATAGTGCCTGTGCCCAAGAACACTAAGGTAACCTGCCTAAATGACTACAGACCCGTAGCACTCACGTCCGTAGCCATGAAAGGCTGGTAATCGCTCACATTAACACCATTTTCCCAGAAACCTTAGACCCACTCCAATTTGCATACCGCTCAAACAGATCCATAGATGATGCAATCTCTACTGCACTCCACACTGCCTTTTCCCACCTGGACAAAATGAACACCTTTGTGAGAATGCTATTCATTGACTACAGCTCAGCGTTCAACACCATAGTGCCCCAAAGCTCATCACTAAGCTAAGGATCCTGGGACTAAACACCTCCCTCTGCAACTGGATCCTGGACTTCCTGACGGGCCGCCCCAGGTGGTGAGGGTAGGTAGCAACACATCTGCCACGCTGATCCTCAACACTGGAGCCCCTCAGGGGTGCGTGCTCAGTCCCCTCCTGTACTCTCTGTTCACCCACGACTGCATGGCCAGGCACAACTCAAACACCATCATTAAGTTTGCAGACAACACAACAGTGGTAGGCCTGATCACCGACAACGACGAGACAGCCTATAGGGAGGAGGTCAGAGACCTGGCCGTGTGGTGCCAGTATAACAACCTATCCCTCAACGTAATCAAGACAAAGGAGATGATTGTGGACTACAGGAAAAGGAGGTCCAAGCACACCCCCCTTCTCATCAACGGGGCTGTAGTGGAGCAGGTTGAGAGCTTCAAGTTCCGTGGTGTCCACATCACCAACGAACTAGAATAGTCCAAACACACCAAGACAGTCGAGAAGAGGGCACGACAAAATCTATCCCCCGTCAGGAGACTGAAAAGATTTGGCATGGGTCCTCAGATCCTCAAAAGGAACATCGAGAGCATCCTGACTGGTTGCATCACTGCCTGGTAGTGCGTACGGCCTCTACACCAGGCGGTGTCAGAGGAAGGCCCTAAAAATTGTCAAAGACCCCAGCCACCCCAGTCATAAACTGTTCTCTCTGCTACCGCATGGCAAGCGGTAGCGGATTGCCAAGTCTAGGACCAAAAGGCTTCTCAACAGCTTTTACCTCCCTGCCAACCCCTCTTTTACGCTGATGCTACTTTCTGTTTGTCATCTATTCATAGTCACTTTAACTATACCTACATGTACATATTACCTCAATAAGCCCAACTAACCGGAGCCCCCGCACATTGACTCTGTACCGGTACCACCTGTATATAGCCTTGCTACTGTTATTTTCACTGTCATTTTACAGTTTTTTTTATTTCTTTACTTATCTATTGTATACCTAATACCTGTTTTTTACTTAAAAATTGCACTGTTGGTTAGGGCTTGTAAGTAAGCATTTCCATGTAAGGTCTACCTACACCTGTTGTATTCGGCGCACGTGACAAATAAACTTATTTGATTTGATGAGCATTTCTCATTTCCAAGATAATCCATCCACCACAATCAACAGCCTGATCAACCTTATGCGAAGGAGATGTGTCGCGCTGCATGAGGAAAATGGTGGTCACACCTGATACTGAATGGTTTTCTGATCCACGCCCCTACCTTTTTTTTAAGGTACCTGTGACCAACAGATGCATATCTATATTCCCAGTCATGTGAAATCCATAGATTATGGCCTAATTAATGTATTTCAATTGACTGATTTCCTTATGAACTGTAACTCAGTAAAATCTTTGAAATTGTTGCATGTTGAGTTCATATTTTTGTTCAGTGTAGTATTTTCATATTTTAATATGTCCTGTTCATGTTACTGTGAAGTTTCTTTTTCGAAGACTTCTCACACAAACAAGCATATCTCTGTGAAATGTCAACGGAGCACTGAACCTACCCCAAGCTTTTTTCCCCAAATCTTTTTATATTGAATTCAATTCGTATCATGCTAATTTGGCAACCAGTGGAAACAACTTGGAAGATGATAGCCACTAAATGTAAAATCCTCAAAAATGTTGGCGATAACGCTGCACCGCTCAGAGCGACAGAGCTCGGTGCTTATTATCGGATGTATTAGGTTACGAAATCCGACTTTTTGGATTTAATGTTAATGATATGTGTAGAGAAAGACCCCACTGAACCATTCAGAACATGAAGAGTCTCATTTGTCTTGGTAAAATGTATTTTGTAACATAAGGAAGTGAAACATCATCACCAAAGCACGTTTTCACCCACTCTGGGCAGAGTAGTCTAACAATGTATTAGTGAGGTGTTTGTAACAGGCTATTAAACACACCACCAATTTGAAAGGGAAATGAACAGCCTGTACCTCAAGGAAATCTTTCCACCCACACACACACCGCATTCTCCTTGCTTCCTCGTTTCTGCTCTCTCCGTGTCTGTGTCTCTCCCTCTCTTCTCTGGCCTCAGGCCACCTCAGTCAGTGGTTTTGACGAGACACACAGGATATAAGTGCAGCACAGAGGTTCATCCTAATAGCCTATCTATTCTCTTTAATGAGAAACTGCTTTTTCTCACTGGGCGGTAACATTTACATTTTAATTAAGTATCACTCAAAATGGCTTTCATTTGTTCAAAGGGTGAAATAAAAAATGGTGAGTGTGTGTGTGTGTGTGTTTGTGTGTGTGTGTGTGAGTCGGTGTGAGCATGTGTGTGCATGTATGTTTCATAATTCTACAATAAAGCACAGAAACAGATTGCTTATTACAAATATCTGGGTAATTAGTGCATTTGCGTGTTGTGTTCAATAAAACTGATTTTACGTGATGCACAGTACATCCATTAATTTCACTATTTTTCATTGTCATGGCAATTCTGCAATACAAAATCAACCAATACAAAGTTGGTAGAATGTTTGATTTTAGAATGTTTGGTTGATTAGAGCAACAGTGTTGATTTGAAACACATTCAATGTCTGATCCTTTCATAAGACTACAATTACACTTGAATATGATGATATCCCAATTTAAAAGAGCAACTTTAATAGAATGATAAATGTTAGAATGTTTGGTTGGTAGGCACCCATGTTCATGTGGAACTCACTTTTGGTGGCAACAAGACTAGACATAAACTTGCTTCTGCTATCTGAAGTTGGCCATTTTTAAACAATGAGCTTCTAAACCAAGCAATTTGATCCGTCTGGAGTGGACCATGAATGGCACAGGGACATCAGCATCTTCCTGCAAGACCATCAGATTCTTACTTATTTTTGTTAGTTCTCACATTCAATGTTTAGAATGCATTAAGGTATGCTAGAACTAGTTTTGTGTGTGAATTTAGGTCAGGTTCTCCTGGGTTTCTCATAGATCTTGCATTGTGAGTGGTACTGGAAGTCCTGATCCCATAACATGGCCAGCTTCCTCTGCCACCAACAGCACCAGCCTGAGCATGAGAAACACCATCTGTTCCACCAGCACATGGAGTACAGGTGCAACGTGGAGTTCAGAGGAAGGCTGTGGCGGTCATGACATTTTGTCAACCGGTTCTTGTCAAGCAAATAACTGCCGGTCTCACGGTAATTGACCGTTAATTAACATAAACCCATTTAGCATCTCCTGGCTTCCATGCATAGCCTACAAATCTACATTTAAAAAAGTCTAATAAATCCATGTAACATAGCATAAACCATCACAATAAATCCGTTATTTATTTTAGAAGGGTCTAAAGAAACACGATATGAAGAACAGAATAGCATACTCTGAGTTGTCCTTATGTTAGGCCATGATCTGGCTATGCCATATGGCTGTGGGCTACACTAGTTCATTTAGCAGACAAGATTTAATTTCATATTATTTTATTGTATGAAGAATACATTTGAACATAGCTGAATAAAATAAAAACAATATTTTCTCCAAACGATTTGAGGGAGTGTGCTTTTGCGGCTATTCTGTGTTAAGCGGTTAACAAAGAAACAGGTCCTCCTATATGCTTAATTTAGAGTTATTTATGCAACTTTAGATGTGATACAAACTTTGGGCTATATGTTTTGATTTTTAATACATTCTAAGGCTGCATGATGCGACTCAAATATATATATATTTTTAATTTGCATGAAAGGCACAAGGTCTGCTTTGTTATTTGCGCTGTCTGTACACACTTCATCAGTCTCTCATGCACATTTTCAAAAACAATTTCCCGGCAGCATCACCTGTAATCCCTCCTAAAAAAATCCATGCCTTTTGCGGCCAGTGGCCGTTGTGCCCTTGGGCTGAATAAAATCATTATAATTCCCTTCTCCTGGCTGCGTGCCCCGAAGCACCTCTCACTCAAATGTCTCTCTCAGATAGCTCAATTCCTATTAGCCAATGCTTGTCACGTGATTGGGTCTTTCTCACAGGCTACAAATCAAGACAGACACATTAGGGACGCAACTGCACGTTTCCTTATCCAATTCCGAAGCGCATATTGAAATATCTGGGGGCGGCAGGTAGCCTAGTGGTTAGAGCGTTGGACTAGTAACCGAAAGGTTGCAAGATCGATCCCCGAGCTGACAAGTTAAAAATCTGTTGTTCTGCCCCTGAACAAGGCAGTTAACCCACTGTTCCTAGGCCGTCATTGAAAATAAGAATTTGTTCTTAACTGACTTGCCTAGTAAAATAAAGGGAAAATTGGAAGAACACATTTACTTTTCGTCAGACAACAAGTTAAGTAGGCCTAACAAACAGCAAAAGCCTATCAACTTTCTATATCAATCTACTATCCTAGTACAAAAGTGTACCTATTCTATTCTTGCGAGAAATAAATATTACAAACGTAGTCTGGAACAGTTGTGGGATGTGATAGATCCCAAATTAATTCAACCATTAGCATCAAAAATAATTTTTTAAGCAATGAGGCTGATGCAACAGATCAGAACATTTAGCTTAAAATGTTGATTAACTATTAGGCTATTTCTTCGCATTATAAGTGCAGTAATGCACACACGGCAGTAGGATATAAGCGCAAATGTTCCAAAATGCAATCAATTAGAGGGAAACACCATTCTCAAAAGTGACCGCAAATGTGATTATGCATGTAATGTATTTTTATGGTGAAAAATGTATTCACTAAACTTGTATTCGCTGCGTATGTATGCCAGTTCAGCTCTACACCCGTTGTAAAGCGGATTAATGTGTTTAATTTTAAGAAGCTATTTGGCCACTTTAGTTGTGATACAAACTTTTTAAAACATATAGGCCTATTGGCTCGGCTACATGAGGCATGCGACTATGATTTGAGAAAGTCACAAAAAAGGCATGTGTTGTTTCTTGCCTTACTGCACACAAGCTGGGAACCATTCACAAGTGATAATATATCATTCACAAGTGATAGGCTAATATTGTCACCCATCAGACTATTCTTGATTGAATCTTGTCTTTACATATACTAAATATTATGTGTGAAACTTGTTTTGATTTAGAATGGACCATTATCATGCACCTGTATCAAAAATACATGTCATCTATGCACTTAAATTGTGAATGGAGAACACTTTTCCTGTGGTTCATCTTCATGCCAGCCAGGTAGGCTATACTCCTGTTGTAAAGCGTAGCAATGTGCTTAATATTAGGACAGTTGAGAAATAAATATAGGTTGCCTAGCCTATTGAAAGCTGATGGGATCCTCCTCTTTTTAATAGAGGCCATCACTGTTTTCTCACGCAATTGCATAGCCTATAGAAATGTTGAGCATCATGCTCATGGGCACTCATTAAGTATTTGATTAGATTTTCGATTACATTTGCATTGATGTCAGAGTGATTGCCGAGTACCAGGCAGTTAGCAAGTTTGGTAGGCTACTAACGACCATCAGCAGCATCAGAGCTTGGAGAAGCCTATTAACCATGACTAAACGGTCACATGGAATTTGACTACCGTCATGACTCGTGACCGCCGGTGTGGAGGTAATAGGGTCACCGTAACAGACCTAGTTGAGCAGTGTGTGAGCTCTGGCAACCTTTTTACTGATGGAGAAGCTGGAATCAATTCCAGGGGTGTTGGAGTTGGCTGCAGAGATGGGCTTCCTGTGAATCTCTGATTTATTTAGTAGAAGTAGTAGAAAGATAGGATAGCAAATTGGTAAGTATATAGTAAGTTTGATAAGAGTAGGTTATTGTCCATTTTATTTAAATAAAAATAAATACAAGTATACAAATTGTGATGCGTCTTTTTTGTGTGTGTGTACGTGCATGTATGTCTGCTTACAGTCATGTACATGTCCTGAGTTACAAATCTATGTGAGCAGCCCTCTAGTCACTAGATGTCTCTTTCTCCACACAGAGATCTGACAACGACACAGTAAAAGGCTAGTGGTAATGTCAATGGCTCAGGTAACTGCCGGTGGCCCTGTACTTAACCACATCATTCAGCTGTCAGTGAAACCCCAGCCTTGAGCCCCATCCATCCTGAGTGCTTTAGACAGTCCCTGGCTGCGTCCCTATGGGCCCTGGTGAAAAGTAGTGCGCTACATAGGGAATAGGTTGCCATTGGGTATGTGTGAGTGTGTGGGTGAGTGTGTGTGTGTGTGGGCATGTGTTTGTCACGACAGGGGCTGTCAAGGAGTATTACAATGAGATAGATTGTAAGAGAGAAGGAACTTGGATTGATACAAAGGTTCATCAGGATACAAGGCTCAAAGATGAAGCTGCCAGCGGCAAGTAAACAGCGAGAAACAAATAAGTAATTCCCTGCACCACTGATGCAAAAGAAGCAGACAGGCGAGAAGGCAGGAGGAACAGGAGAGGAGGGGAGAGACGGGAGGAGAAGGAGACAGGAGAAGAGGGGAGAGACGGCAGGAGGAGAGGAGAGAAGAGGAGAGGAGGCAGGACAAAGACACGGGAGAGGAAAGGAGAGGAGAGACGGCAGGAGGAGACGACAAGAGAGACAGCAGGAGAAGAGGGGAGAGGAGAGACGGCAGGAGAAGGACACAGGAGAGGAGGGGAGGGGAGGGGAGAGGAGAGGTGGCAGGAGAAGGACACAGGAGAGGAGGGGAGAGATGGCAGGAGGAGGAGACATGGCAGGAGGAGGAGACAGGAGAGGAGGGGAGAGGAGAGACGGCAGGATAACGACACAGGAGAGGAGAGGAGAGATGGCAGGAGGAGACATGGCAGGAGGAGGAGACAGGAGAGGATGTAGATGCGGTGGCGGCAGGGTTGTGTGTGTGCGTGCGAGAGAGAGATACTTTGAAACACGTAGCACTGTGGCTGATTTCATTACTTTGCTAATCATATCCATCAGACACATTGACTCATCGACTTCCGCTTTGTCTCCTTGAGCTGTGAGATTGTTGGGTCAATAACTCCTCTGTTCTCTCCTCCTCGCTCTCTTGTTCACCAGTCAGACCCGGACAAGAGAAGGAGGTGAAACATTATCTAATATGGATAACAAGACTATCAGACTGCTCTCATAACAAGCACAACTACCATGGGAAAAGCCTGCATGATGATGGGTTTAAACCAGGGCATGATGATGGGTTTAAACCAGGGCATGATGATGGGTTTAAACCAGGGCGTGATGATGGGTTTAAACCAGGGCGTGATGATGGGTTTAAATCAGTGATGATGGGTTTAAACCAGGGCATGATGATGGGTTTAAACCAGGGCATGATGATGGGTTTAAACCAGAGCATGATGATGGGTTTAAACCAGAGCATGATGATGGGTTTAAACCAGGGCATGATGATGGGTTTAAATCAGGGCATGATGATGGGTTTAAACCAGGGCATGATGATGGGTTTAAACCAGGGCATGATGATGGGTTTAAACCAGGGCATGATGGTGGGTTTAAACCAGGGCATGATGGTGGGTTTAAACCAGGGCATAATGATGGGTTTAAAGCAGGGCATAATGATGGGTTTAAACCAGGGCATGATGATGGGTTTAAACCAGGGCATGATGATGGGTTTAAACCAGGGCATGATGATGGGTTTAAACCAGGGCATAATGATGGGTTTAAAGCAGGGCATGATGGTGGGTTTAAACCAGGGCATAATGATGGGTTTAAAGCAGGGCAGGATGACATGACCCAGGGCAGCTATATCCATCTGGAGAAAATCAATCTTTGCAAATCCTGCCTTTGAACTGTGGCAACAGACCAGTGAAATTATCCCAATGCTCTGCTATGTATTTAGAGACGTACTTCGAGAAGGCTGATGGGAACCAGACAGTGAGTCAGGATGGGATAAACCGATTCCAAACAAACAAAAACATCCGAACCAGGCAATCCCAATACTCTCCAGTAGACAGGATATTGTGGATTTCTAACTAAAATAAGGAATGTTTTCTGTTTCTAACTACAGAGACAATTTCAGAACAATCTGTTTTGTTGTATTATATATTTATTCAGGAGAGCACAATTGAGACCAGGGTCTCATTCACAATGGTGCCCTGAGAACAAACAACTCACAACAGGATAAATACAACAGCAAAAATAAACTACTGAATACAGGAAATACAGACATCCCACATCTCAACAACACTAATAACCCACCACAACCAACAACAACACAAATAACCCACCACATCGCAACACCAATAAGCCACCACAATCAACCAAAACACTAACAACCCACCACAATCAACCACAACACTATTAACCCACCACAATCAACCACAACAATAATAACCCACCACATCTCAACAACACTAATAACCCATCACAACTCAACAACATTAATAACCCACCAAAATCAACCACAACATTAATAACCCACCACAATCAACCACAACACTAATAACCCACCACAATTAACCAAAGCACAAATAACCCACCAAAATCAACTACAATACTAATAACTCACCACATTTCCACAACACTAATAACCCACCACATCTCAACACTAATAACCCACCACATCTCAACAACACTAATAACCCACCACAATCAACCAAAACACTTCATCTCTCATTATTGTTCTAAACTGCCCCATTGGCACAATTAGTTCAAGATTTATTTAGGTTTTTAAATTATTCAAAACATAGGGGGGGTGTTAAAACTAAAGGCTGATTGGGTGGTAGAGACATGAGGGACCTCAAAAGTTAACCAACCCTGTGAGTGGGTTAGGTGCCCCGTATTGTTATACTTTAACAGAGAAGTGAGATATG